>BQKZ01000688.1:2615-22615 GCA_036244855.1 Temnopleurus reevesii
CCGCATACCCGGTCATCACGAATTTGGTGTCAAAAGTTGCGCGAGACTTGAAAGATAAAAGTCAGAAAAAATTATGGCGCGAGCTTCTCGCGTTTCAGATTTATCGCGAAAATTGTCGAGGGGGGGGGCTTTAAAAGCCCCCCCCCAATGGGATTAGGGTTAATTGTATTTTGACCCTAATATAACAAGGTTTCAATATAAAGAGGCAATTCCTCTGGTCCCAATGACCTCGTTAGAACGAGGTTAGACTGTAATGAAAAAATGTCATTGTTAGGACTCAGATAATGCCTCTAACAATTTTCATCAAAATACGATAGAAATAAACATGATCACGAGTTTTTCATGATCAATAATGATTGAACGTATTATCTTTTGTAGACTGCGTAAAGACATGGGCAGCATCATGCAGACTCTGGTGGCCAACATGGAGGATGGAGAAAACAAAGAACGCCATAGCAACAATGGACTGGTAATAGTCTTATCTCTGGTCACATCTTGCCTACGATCATTGAAGGTGAATATGAAAACCATTTTCATTAGTATCATGCAATTTTCTTTAAAATGTTGTAAAGATGCAATAATTTGTTAAATGTGATTTCTTCAAATACCAAGTTTGGTGAATTCAAAATTCTATCTTCCTTTTCACCAAGGAAGGATTTCCTAGCAACAGAAGGAAATATTTTGGGAACTGTTGTTCCAGTTGTCTTCCATGTTTTAGAGGGGGAGGTTTGAGGAGGGCTCGAGGGTTGCTACAGTAGGTGATTATGATCTTGCCTATAGATATTTTCTTTCTTGTTACATCAATATTCTCTGTTATGTGCTCCAAAAACTTTTGAATAAATTTTGCATTACCAAGGCATGGAGTTCTTTAATACATCACATTGCATCATTGTATATATTCCTCCAGTGACTGCAATACATTGACTTTTTAATTATTATAATTAGCATTGGTAAAAGTTCTTCTTATGTGAATATTCTCTGAAAACATATTCTTTTATATAGTTCTGTGTATCAAGACTTGGTGCCCTAGATATCATGTTGATGATTGCTAGACATCTACCTGATGACATCATACTGGATAGAATCATACCATGTATTGTAAGTATTGCATTAGAGTTGCTTAATCTCATGGATCTTTCTGTTTGGTTAGGTTGATGATTATGTTGAATTTTAGGTGTAAGGCATGTATATCATTCATCTTGAGTTTTTGAAACAAAAAAATTGTAACTGGTATTAGCTATTGACAACCCTCAATATTCAACTCATTCACATTTTCAGATGGATTTAAATTACACTTAACTCCTCCGCTTTACCACACTCAGGAATAATTTCATGCCTCTGATGTAAAAAATAATAGTTGTTTTTATAAGAGTAAAGATTTTATTTATGTAATAATTTGCCATCCATGTGAAAATACGGTAGAAATTTGTTTATTTTATATTGATATTGATATGCAGAATAATATGTTTCAGTGTGTAATGAAAGTTTTAAAGACTCATTTATGACTTACATCTATGATTATTAATTCATGTACTCTTAAAAATGAACCAAGGAATGTCCATTGTCAATTTTTAGTATCGTTTGCCATTTTATTTTTTTGTTTTCATTAGCTGTAATGATATTTTTCTTTCGTAAACAGTTTATACATACTTCCTTTTCTTTGAATAGCTATTCTTTGTACGAGATCCATTCCCAAGAGTTCGAGCAGAAGCCATTCGTGTCATTACTCAGACGCTCATGCTGGTCAAGTCTGTACCAAGAGGGTAAGAACTGAGAGAACAAAATATTTACAGTGTTTTATTTCATTGAGAAACTCTTTTGATTTGCATGATGCTTTCCCACAAGTACGAGCGGAAGATATCCGTGTCATTACTCAGACGCTCATGTTGGTGAAATCTGTACAAAGAGGGTAAGAATTATATATTTGAACTGACATTATTGACCAGGATAACGATCAAGGGTTGTGTTTCATAAAGTGGTTGGTAGATCTATGCATAACTATACGAAGGACTGGCGATCTATGCACAGCTTTATGAAACACAATCCCGGGCCAAAGAATTTGGCAATTGACATTAGCTCTGGTACCAGATCATCAAACTGACTACAGTGTACATGTGCTCCTGAAAGTGAAACAAATCTTTTTATAAGTAAAATTCATCGGATGAAAAACTATTTGTTATGAGTGAGAGAAGCATTATTTGTTGCCCATTTTACCATTTATTATCTATATATTCAATGTGTGCATGGTGTTACAATTGTTTGTATTGATTCCCCGAAATCAGACGTGAATTGGTTGATAAATTCTGTTTTTGACCATTCCTCTTATTTATTACAGAGATGCCAATATTTTTCCAGACTACATACTTCCAAATTTGGTAAGTTTCCTGTATAAATTCTTTTTCATTAAATACAAATACATGAGCCGGAATAAAACACAAATTCCATACAGCATCTCAAATACATGTACTTTATGATAAAATTTATATTTACATGTAGATTAAAGTTTTTATATTTCATGGTACTAGATTGATGCAATTGTTAAAAAAAGAATGAAATTTACTATATTTCCCTCACTTTCGTAGTGCATGTTATTGTTTTTCAAATATTTTTTCAATTTTGAACAATGAGGAGTTACAATGTACAATTTTTTCCTCATCATTTGTACTCCTTGAATTTTGTCCTGTTGACCATAAGCCTGTCTATACTTCAGTGTTCCATATGAACTGTCGCTTTGCATTTTCTGATCCAGTCCAACATAGCCCAGGACCCGATAGACATGGTGAGGATGGTCTATGCAGAAAACATTGCAGTTCTGGCAGAGACTGCCCTTAGGTTCCTAGAGATGGTACAATTGGACCAAAATGCAGCACAGAACGGAGAGATAGAAGGGGTTCAGAATCCTGCCCAATATCAGGTACAGATGTGGCTTTATTGCATTTTTTTGATAAAGAAAATAGATTTAGAATTATTATCTATAAGGGAGTTTTAAGCCGTACAATATTAAGCCATATTGTACGGCTTCAATTTTACGCTTGCGCAAAGCAGTGACCAGCCTTCTGGTATATGTAAAGATAATAATAATTATATTGGATGGCTTCATTTCATGAAATACCGGGAATATTGCACTCGTTAGGGCCAATATTGCACTCATCTTCGATTCGTGCAATATTGCCCTAACTCGTGCAATATTCCCTGGTATTCCATTTATTGCCATCCAATATTATATAAATATTGAGGAGGGGGAAAGGTGGAATGGGTAGCAAAATTGACCTTTGGGGTTTCAGTTACAGCTAACATAGCCCATCGTAGTTCTAGCTGAGACTGCCCTAAAGTTTCTAGATATGGTTCAGTTGGACCAGAATGCAGCACAGAGCGGAGAGATTGAGGGAGTCCAGAACCTTGCTCAGTATCAGGTTTTATGGAGATCTTGTAATTTCAAAGTGAAATCATGTTATTTTCCCCAAGCCCCTGGGATTGCTGAATTTTCTGGCGACCTGGGATTATACCCTATAATACCCTAAGCCAAAGGTGCTGTAGGTCTCAAATTGATTCCAATATGGGCAATTCCACATGAGAAAATGATCCAAAATGTAATTCTGTTACCACTGTTTTGTGAAGTTTAAAGACCAAACGGAAGAAGTAAACTTGAAATATCCTCTTATATGGCGCAGGGGTACTAATGCAATCATCTGAAACACAAAATCTGTCCGATTTCTTTTTTTGTTTGGAGACCAGCGAGGTATTGTGAGTCGGTAACGGATTAATCTCTGGTAATTCCGTTACCGACTCACAATACCTCGCTGGTCTCCAAACAAAAAAAAAAGAAATCGGACCGTCAGATTTTGTGTTTGAGGTGATGGCATTAGTACCTCTGCGCCATATAAAAGTATTCAAACTGACTAAGATCATACAAGTATAGCACAAAGGAATAAAATAAGAGCCAAAAATCTCTGATTTGTAATTGCGTTACCATGGAATTGCCCATATACATTATTTGGTACACAAGATTGTTCAGTTTTATCTATTTTGTGGGGATTGCTTGAGATTGCTGGAGAGAAATTGTTGTGAGATATTGTATAATATGTAAAGCACAGTTGTACAATCAAAACCTTTGGCCAAGGGGCGATTGACCAGCTCAAAAGTCCAATACTCCATTTGCCCCTATGGAGAGGCCTATTAAACATACGTTTCTGTTTTTATATCATTTGTTCAAGTACATTTACCTTAAATTTCTTTTTTGTGTTACAGGCTAGCTATGATGATGAGCTTCAAAATCTGCATGGTATGATACAACAGAAGGTTGTGACCCTACTAAGTGATCCGGTAAGTTTTTGTCTGCTTTTCTTACAGTTTAGAGTGAAATGGACCCAACTAGAAAATGGAATCATAATATGTAGAGTCAGTGGGATCGTTTATTCATTCTAATCATTTGTCTCTCTCTTTATTTTTTAATATTTTTTTTTCCTTCTTTTTTTATCAATGATTGTATTTTCTGTTGTTTATAAATGACAATTGCTGAATCTCTATATACATTTTATAGTAACATTGATATTGGAAACCTTTTTTTTTTTTGCAGGAGAACATCGTGAAGCGGACCCTGCTAGAAAATGGAATCACACGTTTGTGTGTTTTCTTTGGGCGGCAGAAAGCGAATGATGTGCTGCTCTCCCACATGATCACATTCTTGAATGACAAGGTATAATATAAATTCTCAGTCAAATTTTTCTATGCAGACCTACCCCCCAAAATTGAAAGAAAGTATAAGATTTTTGTTTTATTATTACTTCATACTCATTAGTTCATCAAAACCTTCAGTTTTTTTGTGAGAATTTTACGACACTTTATGATAGACATTTATTTTCTTCAGTCCTTTTGAACTGAATCATCCCTATTTTTTAGTCTGAGATGTCAGGAGTTCTAAACTATCTGTATATTGAAGCCATTGCAAGAAAGTTTTGATGAAATGCATATCAATGGCAAATAAATGTTAATTCATGCATTTTTCTTGTCTATAATGCGTAATTTATGAAGGTTTGGAGGAAGCAATACTTTGATTATGTAGCTTAGAAATTTGTTCTCTGTCCATTTCATCCGTCAATCAATGGATATGAATCGTACACAAAGTTATCAGTCATGTGTAATTCATTTTTGGTACTTGTTCATTTGTACCATTCATGCTTAAATTTTGGTTATCATCTTCCCAATTCTTATACCATTTATCCTTATGTTATACCATTACTGCTAGTATAGTATTTCAATTCCAAATATAACTGTATTATAGTGTTTTGTTTGTTATGATAATGAACTTCAAGTATATCTAGTAATGTTGTAAGAGGTCGACCTGTTGATGTGAAGAAATTTCTACATTTTGTCGCAAACAGGAGGACTGGCATCTGAGAGGGTCATTCTTTGATAGTATTGTGGGTGTGGCAGCGTATGTAGGATGGCAGAGTTCATTTATACTCAAACCATTACTGCAACAGGTGAGTTATCCCTATGTATCAACACCATCGTTCATCACCATCATCATCATCATCATTATCATGCCCTATCTCCATTTATAGCATCATCATCGTCGTCGTCGTCGTTGTCATCATCATCATCATCATCATCATCACCATCATCACCATCATCATTATCATCATCATCATCATCATTATCACCATCATCATCATCATTACCACCATCATCATCATCATCATCATCTTCACCATCATCATCATCATCATCATCATTGGCATTTTCATCACCATCACCATCATTATCATCATCAGATATCAACATAAATGTTATCATCACCATCATCACCATCCTCATCATTTTCATCATCATCATCATCATCATCATCATCATCATCGTCCATCATCGTCCATCATCATCATCATCATCATCATCATCATCATCATCATCATCATCATCATCGTCCATCATCGTCCATCATCATCATCATCATCATCATCATCATCATCATCATCATCATCATCATCGTCCATCATCATCATCATCATCATCATCATCATCATCACCATCATCTTCATCATCATTGCCGTCATCATCATCATCATCATCATCATCATCATCATCATCATCATCATCAGCATTATCATCATTAGCATCATCATTATCATCGATCATCATCGATCATCATCATCATCATATTAATCACCATCATCATAATATTCTTTACAGTCTCAGCCAACTTGATCTATATGTACTTCATAATGTTGACAAACTTTTTATTTTAGTTTTGATAACTACAAGAACAAGAATATGAATGGTGGTCAATGGTTTGAATTCTTATTCTTTTTTAATAGGGTTTGACTGATCATGAGGAACAGGTCATTTGCAAGGCTTTGAAGAGCGTCACTGGTCTAGTCCAACTGGGTCTGCTTCAGAAACCAGCCCTCCTTGAGATGGCCTATGAGCTTGTGCCATATGTCTGTCATCCGGTGAGTAAAAATGATAATTGACATAATAATTATACCTTTGACAGTGTCAGTGGTGTTTGCAAATTAACAAGGTCGGATTGTATTTTTCCAATGCCACTGTGTGATGACATTTGCTAAACTTATGGTGAAAATACTTTTGTATAAAATGATTTAAAGGGTGTTGTTTAAAAGTTACAATTGATGTCAAGTTGCAGTTGATCGGAACGCGCCAATTAAAACCGTTGTTATGTGTTATCTTGCTAAAAACACAAACTATGCGCGAATGGAAATGCATGTTTCAATTTGTAACTGATTTGTGAACAATTACAAGTTTGTAGAAACACCCCCTTAGCCTAACAGGTGCTAATGTTGCTAAAATATTTATATTATATTGGATGGCAATGAATGGGATACCAGGGAATATTGCAACAGTTAGGGCAATATTGGCCCTAACGAGTGCAATATTCCCGGTATTTCATGAAATAAAGCCATGCAATATAATTATTATTATCTGGCGATATCGTACTTTAGGTCCCCCCTCGCAGAGGTTGCACGCATTTCTTTACACGCAAGTCTATGGCGGTGGATTGAGGTCCCCACTGCATACACTGAATAAAGCTATACTGTGGAAAGAGAATGCTGGGGACCTGCTAAACTACGATTAAGCCTAACTTTTGACTTACCGGTATTATTGTAGAAGTACCAGAAGGCTTATCTCCCATGACACACTGTCTTGTAAATGTAAATCCAACAATAATTTTCCGCGTTTTTTAATCTTATAATCTCCTCAAAATCGTCCTCGGTTAACGAAGCGAATCGAGACCTATTCGCTGCCATTTTGATCACAAACAAAATCAAAACAAATTTCGCGCAATCGATACACGTATAAAGCCTATGGGATTTCGTGAGAGTTCTTCGCGCAGCTGATCACTGATTTGCGCATGCGTGAAATTGAAGCCATGAAATGTCCAATATGGCCTCATATTGGAGGCAAATAAAACACGGGAGCCTATATGAAATTTGTTCTGTCTTGTATTATGGTAAAAATTTGGATGACGGGAAATGAAGGGATACAATACGCGAATTAAATGCACCGCTTAAAACGCTCATATTGATAATAATGACCAACATCTCCCTTTTCAGAATCTGTGGATTCGGCAGGCAACTGTTGGTTTCATTGCAGCGATAGCCAAGTCTCTGAACATAGCTGATGTACATTGTAACCTGACCCCACTCCTACTACCATTCCTCAAGAAACCCATCATACAGATTGATAAAGAGGTTTGTACAAATTTATATGTCTCATTTAATCACATTTCTTCACTCCTGTCCTCCAATCACTCCATTGGTTGCTAGTTGAACAGTACAGTCTCTTCAAGATTTGAAAAGCGTGACTGGTCGAGTCCAAATGTGGTCTAGTTCAGATTGTATTACTCTTTTGAAATTGAATAATCACAAGAACAAGAAAACAAGTAACCTGACCCCACTGCTGCTACCATTCCTCAAGAAACCTATCATTCAGATTGATACAGAGGTTTGTAACAGATCACTTCTCAGTGAAATCATTTACTATGAATCAAGTGAATGGTGTTGTAGACATCATTGTCTGTCTTTTGATGAAGAGGTTTTTAATACATAACATAACAAACAAAAACGTAATACTTAAAGAAACAATACTATTATATTGCTTAGTTTGATGTCAAAGTATTATCATCAAGGTTTTATTTTCGCAAGTTTCTCAATATAGCCGAATGTACATTGTAACCTGACCCCACTCCTGCTACCATTCCTAAAGAAACCTATCATTCAGATTGATAAAGAGGTTTGTAATACTTAAAGAAACATTATTATTCTTTAGTTTGATGTCAGAGTATTATCGTAATGTTTTCTATTTGCAAGTCTCGAACATAGCTGATACATGTACATTGTAACCTGACCCCACTGCTGCTACCATTCCTCAAGAAACCCATCATACAGATTGATAAAGAGGTTTGTAACAGATCATTTCTTAGTGAAATCATATACCTTTATGCGAATGATGTTGTACATATCATTGGCTGTCTTTCAAACCCTACTCTTACTACCATTCTTCAAAAAGCATTTCATTGCTATTGAAAAGAGGTTTATAATCTAATAATAATTTCTTAACTGTAAAAAAGTAGTTGTGAATAGATATTCTTTTTTGTTTAGAATATTTAATATTTACCTATCAACACCTGTCTTTAAAACTGAAATGCACTCCTTCTACCGTTCGTCAAGAAACCCAACACACGGGTTTACATGTACAAAGAAGTTTGTAACAGTGTATTTTTTGTGAATATTGTTGTACAATTAAAAGCATACATTTATGTACTAGCATATTGTTGGCCTGATTTACAATAGAGTGATGAGTATAGAACTATTGCATCAGAAAACAAGTAAATCCTGATATAGCATGATGTGCAACATCCATTACTTTCAAAATCTTGTCCTATGGGCCATCTGTGTCTAGAGCTGTCCATGGCTATGTCCTACTAACGTTCATCATTATATATTTCTTTGATAATGTGTCACATAAAACGTGCCAAGATCATGCCATGCATGTTCATTTTGTATAATACTTTGCACAACTCATGTATTTACAGTTTACTTTAATTTCGAACATTTCTTACAGGCCATTATCATGAGTGTGCTGAAAAGTCCCGTTTCTAGGGGTGTCTACGACTACATACTACGCTCATCAATCATCATAGACTTCTTTGATAATCTGACGGACAGACAGCTGATACGAAACCTCTGCAGACCAGGTCATAAACCAGAGTACAATGAGCCAGAATTAGGACAAATGGCGCAGGTAGACATAGCTTTTCATTTATGAAAATATAGATAACGAAAACTGCTGAAACTGCTGATCACACACTTGTGTTTTCACTTCATTTTCTTGTCATTTCGCTTATGATTAATGTTCTGCTACAATTGAAAGCTCAAGCTATTTTTTTTTGTACATGTACTTCATTATATTATGAATCAGTCAGTGCCAAATGATGCAAATTTCATATTTAATAAAAAAAAAACATTATATAATATTTGTTATTTTATTACACATAACCAACAGTATTGAATTTGAAATGTTACTGTGATCAATTCAGTACAGTAGAATTTCATAATTCATCACACCTGTTTCCCCAGCAAATGTTTTATTATCTGATGTCAATTCATGTTCTAATACTGACAAAGCAATTGCAATAGTATATATAGGAGTTTATTGATGTCTTGAGAAGTGAGATCAACTTCCACATATCAAATGCTGCTTTAAACATGTACGGTTGATATCGTCTGTTCGACATCAGATGTTTGTATTTTTTTTCTGATTATTTCAAAGTGAAAATTAAAGATGCAGGGGAGTGAGACTTCAGATTTTAATCTGAATTCCAGTTCATTGGACATGGTTAAAAGCCTTTTTTTCTGGTGTTTTCAATACAGATTCAATGAAAAGAGTGATATTTTTTAGCATTTCATATTTTTCAGACTTTTTTCAGGTTTTTCAGGGTTTTTTTCACAGATGGTCTCACACCCCTTTTGACGTTATTAAAAGGCGCTTTATGAATACAGTATATTATCATTTTTATTACACCTAATTATTCCTTTTTTCTATCTTCCTGTTCCTTCTACATGTAGCTTCTCAGGAAGTTGCAGTCACAAGGTATGACAGAAGAGGATGAAGATAAGCTCCTCTTTCTCAGAGAGATCATGTTGAAGCAATCTAAAGCCAAAATAGGGTAAGTAGATTTTCAATTTCCTTTCACTTTGTAATAGAAAAAAAATGAAAATGCACATTTATCAAAAACTTTCAATTAAAACCATGCCTTATTCATGTATATAAAGTTCCTCTATATGTATGTTTGATTTCTTATTGGAGTATTAATAAATTGCAGTAGTTCTATTTGTTGTTGCACTTTAGCTTTTCCTTTTCCAAACGTCGCCTACATGTATATGAATAAAATGTGTGTGTTAAATTTTTAAATGTACACTAAATATTGGTGGTTCAGTCAGACCAATTTCACTGTCTCTGACCCATTGAACCAAGCCTCTTCAACTGGATCCATTCCAAACTGGTCAGGTTAATCTCAGTTTGTACACAACCATTCTGAAAAATGATGCCGATCTTACCAAGCCACCTGACATTAGGTCAGAGTTCAAGTTGAGTTAATTTAGCCTTCTGACCTTTGTAACATTTTACTTTCATACATGATGAATGACTTGCCATGTCAATCATCGTCTTCTCACGACCTATTATCAATTTCATTATGGTGCACAGACATTTAGAATCATGCAAGCTGATGACCTTTGACCTATTATTTTATGCAGGATGGGTGACCTTTCAAACCAGTCCTCTTCACCCCACGACCCCTTCCAGCCAGGTCAGGTCAATCTCAGTTTGTACATAACCATTCAGAAGAACCACGCAGACCCCTCAAACTACTTGATGCAAGGTTAAAGGTTAAATGCAGTATAATTCTCTTTTTTTTGCATAGGATGGGTGACCTTTCAAACCAATCATCTTCACCTCACGACCCGTTCCAGCCAGGTCAGGTCAATCTCAGTTTGTTCACACCCATTCAAAGAATCATGCCGACCTCATCAAAAACCCCTACACAAGGTCAGAGGTTAAATTCAGTATAATTTTTTCACTTTCTTGCAGGATGGGTGACCTTTCAAACCAATCGTCTTCACCTCACGACCCCTTCCAGCCAGGTCAGGTCAATCTTAGTTTGTACACAACCATTCAAAAGAACCATGCCGACCTCATCAAGCCACCAGACACAAGGTCAGAGGTCACAGACAAGAGTCAAACCAAGAAGTCGAAGAAGAAACAGACTGCTGTTGATCCTGCCATGGTAATCATGTGATTTTTAAAAATTTTGTTTTCCATCCTCTCCAGCAAAAAACAAACAAACAAGGAAGCGGGAGAGGGCAGGGTTTACATTGTACATGTAGCTTCTCTAAAGGGCCATTGAGACTGGTAATGTGGTATTTATGGATACATTTACATGTATGCCTGTAATAGGAATTTAATGTGCTAAAGGACAGACCTCTCAACCATTATGGATTTTGAAGGATGTAAAATACATGACATTTTAATCTATTGAATAATACTGATATGTCAGAGTAATTGGTCAGGTTCGAACTCACACACTTTCAATCTTCCTTTTTTTTCATGAGATGATATGAATCTAGACCTTCAGGCCACAATGCCTGGAATCTTGTATTTCCTCTTTACGCTACAATTTGTCGTGTTTTTATTTCAGAACGAAGAATGGAGAAGCATGTTCGGTACGACCTCTGACCCCAAGCCCACCAAGGCCCTCCAGCAGCAGACCTCCATCAGCTCCCCACCCCTCCAATCAGGGGGCGACCTACCCCTCCCCCACGCACCCGTTCAACGCACCCCTTCCAAGGTCTCGCTCCAACAGAAGCCCCCTGGTCAGGACCACCAGGGAGCCCCCACCACTCACGGGCAACCCCAGCAACCCAAGCAACAAGCTCAGCCACAGATGCAACAAGGTGTTGAAGCAAGGCCAGCAAGTCAGAAGCACAGTCCAACCNATCATCATCATCATCATCATCATCATCATTGTCTTCGTCATCATCATTATTATCACCATCATCACCAGATATCAACATAAGCATCATCATCATTTAGACATCAACATCAACAAAAGCATCTTCATCATCCTTATCCGCATCCTCATCCTCCTCCTCCGCCTCCTCCTTCTTCTTCTCCTCCTCCTCCTCCTCCTCCTCCTCCTCCTCCTCCCCATCATCCGCCCCTCCTCCTCAATTAGCAATTAATGTCTCCTTGGCACAACAAAGAGTAAAGTTGAAGACATGAGAACCATTTTGTAGGAAGTATTTAGTAAATTCACTTCTATACACTTTTAGTTCATTTTGCTTGTTGGCTCACCAATGGAATATATCAAGATTGTTGTTGCTTGATTGTCAGCAAAATATCTTAAATATATTATTTTTGTATTTGTCAGGGTCTAACTGATCATGAGGAACAGGTCATCTGTAAAGCACTGAAGAGTGTGACTGGTCTAGTCCAACTTGGACTACTTCAGAAACCAGCCCTCCTTGAGATGGCCTATGAGCTTGTGCCGTATGTTTGTCATCCGGTGAGTAAAAACCAGTTATTAAAAGACAGTTTTGGGCAGGATTGTTAAAAAGAATGATTGAGTTCTTGTATCACATCCAAAACAAACTGGGGCAAGTTGACGATAGTGTCATGTCTGTTTTGTCAATTTCTCAACAACATTAAAATTCAATGTATATAAAAGAATTATCTGTTACACACATATAAATTTCAAAGAACTTCAAAGAATATTTGTCAAAACATTGGCGTGACAGATGTGATGCTTTCGTGGAATTGCCGTTTTGATATTTGTTCAAAACGATGTCGGTGATGTGTGCAAATTATTGCCAAATATATTCCGAAAAATCTGCATTTTAGTGATTGCTCCTTGACGTATAAAGTTATGGTAATAAAGAGCACTATATCAAGGATGTGGTATTATTATTATTTTTTTGATTATTACCTACACGTAAAGTTGCCAATTGAGGGATTGCTGATTGCTAGATTACAGTTAGCTGGTTTGTCCAAATTCATATATTTTGCATTATTTTCCAATGTTACTATGTTATGTTGCTAAAATATTGACCAACTTCTACCTATTCAGAATCTATGGATTCGGCAAGCGACAGTTGGATTCATTGCAGCTATAGCCAAGTCTCTGAACATAGCTGATGTACATTGTAACCTGACACCACTGCTGCTACCATTCCTCAAGAAACCCATCATACAGATTGATAAAGACGTTTGTAACTATATTTTGTAATGAAACCATTGCTGTACTTTAGTTTGATGTTATTATATTATTATGAAGGTTTTATTTGTTTCCAAATTTTATGAATGACTAAGAAGACACAAAATCAACAAAATGCAAATTTATCTACACCAATGCATGTCTATACCCCAGAAATTGTTCAGATCAATGCTACACTTCCTGGGGTAGAACAATGATTCTGCTAAAGGGATATGATTTGGGTATGTGTATAACCATGTTTTGAGTTTAACCAACATAGCAAATATTGGTGCAAACACACAATGCAGGCATTCACAGGAGATGACAATTATATTTAAGAGCATGTGGATATGTTTTATGGTATATTCAAAAATGTGAGCACTAATTCAATGACACTTGAATATGTGGCAAAAATATTGCAAAATAACACAATAATATAATTATTGATTTTTACAATTTTATTCAGGGTACTCCATTTTTTACCACCTCTCTGGTGAAATAAATTCCTGTGGGAACCAATGTACAAGCAATAATCATGTACATCTTGTATTCATCACATTATGCCAAGCACATCACAAATCATTTATTCTATTTTGAAATCTTCTCCTACAGGCCATTATCATGAGCGTATTGAAGAGCCCTGTGTCAAGAGGTGTCTATGACTACATCCTGCGATCTTCAATCATCATTGATTTCTTTGATAATCTGACGGACAGACAACTGATACGTAACCTCTGCAGACCGGGACACAAACCAGAGTACAATGAACCAGAATTAGGACAAATGGCGCAGGTAGACATAGCTTCTCATTTATGAATAAATAGATAACGAGAACTGCTGAAACTGCTGATCACACACTTGTGTGTTTACTTCATTTTCTTGTCATTTCGCTTATGATTAATGTTCTGCTACAATTGAAAGCTCAAGCTATTTTTTTTTGTACATGTACTTCATTATATTATGAATCAGTCAGTGCCAAATGATGCAAATTTCATATTTAATAAAAAAAAAACATTATATAATATTTGTTATTTTATTACACATAACCAACAGTATTGAATTTGAAATGTTACTGTGATCAATTCAGTACAGTAGAATTTCATAATTCATCACACCTGTTTCCCCAGCAAATGTTTTATTATCTGATGTCAATTCATGTTCTAATACTGACAAAGCAATTGCAATAGTATATATAGGAGTTTATTGATGTCTTGAGAAGTGAGATCAACTTCCACATATCAAATGCTGCTTTAAACATGTACGGTTGATATCGTCTGTTCGACATCAGATGTTTGTATTTTTTTTCTGATTATTTCAAAGTGAAAATTGACGACAGAGAGATGTGAGACTTCAGATTTTAATCTGAATTCCGATTTTTTTTTTTTTACATGGTTAAAAGCTCTTTTTTTCAGGTGTTTTCAATACAAATTCAATAAAAAGAGTGATATTTTTGAGCGTTTCATATTTTTTCAGACTTTTTTCAGATTTTTCAGATTTTTTTCCACATATTCTCTCACACCCTTGAAGACATTATTACAATGCGCTTTATGAATACAGTATATTATTATTTTTATTATACATAATCACTCTTTTTTTCTATCTTTCTTTCCCCGCTTCATCAGCTTCTTAGGAAATTACAGTCACAAGGTATGACAGAAGAGGATGAAGATAAGCTCCTCTTTCTCAGAGAGATCATGTTGAAGCAATCTAAAGCCAAAATAGGGTAAGTAGATTTTCAATTTCCTTTCACTTTGTAATAGAAAAAAAATGAAAATGCACATTTATCAAAAACTTTCAATTAAAACCATGCCTTATTCATGTATATAAAGTTCCTCTATATGTATGTTTGATTTCTTATTGGAGTATTAATAAATTGCAGTAGTTCTATTTGTTGTTGCACTTTAGCTTTTCCTTTTCCAAACGTCGCCTACATGTATATGAATAAAATGTGTGTGTTAAATTTTTAAATGTACACTAAATATTGGTGGTTCAGTCAGACCAATTTCACTGTCTCTGACCCATTGAACCAAGCCTCTTCAACTGGATCCATTCCAAACTGGTCAGGTTAATCTCAGTTTGTACACAACCATTCTGAAAAATGATGCCGATCTTACCAAGCCACCTGACATTAGGTCAGAGTTCAAGTTGAGTTAATTTAGCCTTCTGACCTTTGTAACATTTTACTTTCATACATGATGAATGACTTGCCATGTCAATCATCGTCTTCTCACGACCTATTATCAATTTCATTATGGTGCACAGACATTTAGAATCATGCAAGCTGATGACCTTTGACCTATTATTTTATGCAGGATGGGTGACCTTTCAAACCAGTCCTCTTCACCCCACGACCCCTTCCAGCCAGGTCAGGTCAATCTCAGTTTGTACATAACCATTCAGAAGAACCACGCAGACCCCTCAAACTACTTGATGCAAGGTTAAAGGTTAAATGCAGTATAATTCTCTTTTTTTTGCATAGGATGGGTGACCTTTCAAACCAATCATCTTCACCTCACGACCCGTTCCAGCCAGGTCAGGTCAATCTCAGTTTGTTCACACCCATTCAAAGAATCATGCCGACCTCATCAAAAACCCCTACACAAGGTCAGAGGTTAAATTCAGTATAATTTTTTCACTTTCTTGCAGGATGGGTGACCTTTCAAACCAATCGTCTTCACCTCACGACCCCTTCCAGCCAGGTCAGGTCAATCTTAGTTTGTACACAACCATTCAAAAGAACCATGCCGACCTCATCAAGCCACCAGACACAAGGTCAGAGGTCACAGACAAGAGTCAAACCAAGAAGTCGAAGAAGAAACAGACTGCTGTTGATCCTGCCATGGTAATCATGTGATTTTTAAAAATTTTGTTTTCCATCCTCTCCAGCAAAAAACAAACAAACAAGGAAGCGGGAGAGGGCAGGGTTTACATTGTACATGTAGCTTCTCTAAAGGGCCATTGAGACTGGTAATGTGGTATTTATGGATACATTTACATGTATGCCTGTAATAGGAATTTAATGTGCTAAAGGACAGACCTCTCAACCATTATGGATTTTGAAGGATGTAAAATACATGACATTTTAATCTATTGAATAATACTGATATGTCAGAGTAATTGGTCAGGTTCGAACTCACACACTTTCAATCTTCCTTTTTTTTCATGAGATGATATGAATCTAGACCTTCAGGCCACAATGCCTGGAATCTTGTATTTCCTCTTTACGCTACAATTTGTCGTGTTTTTATTTCAGAACGAAGAATGGAGAAGCATGTTCGGTACGACCTCTGACCCTAAGCCCACCAAGACCCCCCAGCAGCAGACCTCAATAAGCTCCCCACCCCTCCAATCAGGGGGCGACCTACCCCTGCCCCACGCACCTGTCCAGCGCACCCCTTCCAAGGTTTCGCTCCAACAGAAGCCCCCCGGTCAGGACCACCAGGGTGCCCCGGCAACTCATGGGCAACCCCAGCAACCCAAGCAACAAGCACAGCAACAGATGCAACAAGGTGTTGAAGCAAGGCCAGCAAGCCAGAAGCACAGTCCAACCAAGCAACAGGCAGCTGGGAAACAGGTGATATTTTCCACTCTTAAATTCAGATTTTCAATTCTTTACCTAGTTTTTCAAACCTAACTCTCAATGTACAGCTCCTCTTTTCTGATAATGATAATAATACATGTGACTTTATATAAGGCACCGAATCCACTAAGATTTAGTCCTCAAAGCGTGTACAAAAAGAAAATGAATGAAAAAAATAACACAGAATAGCATTGCAAAAGAAAGGCATCAGGTATCTGAAATATATGGTAAGAAATGGAAACATATCGGAAATATATATGACGAAATATTTACAAGAAAACAGACGCATATAATAAGAGCTTACACATGCCAATCACAATACAAAAGTCCCAGATCCACTGCGGGTGTAAAGAATCAAGACACGATCATATAACCAATGTTTTTTTTTACAAATGAGTAGTCCTAAACGAACAAAAAAACAATGAGAAGATTACAGCTTAAAGTGGTTTTTCAAGTATATTTCATATATTTCAGGTATCACCAACTCAGCCCGATGCAGTGAGCAAGGGTCCAATCAACAAGGGTTTGATGGCCAATGAACCAATCAGCATGTCACAGCTCCAAGCTGCTGCTGAGGGGATACCCATCAAAAAGCCTGTTCAGGAGACTAAGCCAGTAGCAACACATGGTGAGTTCTCATCCAATACTGCCATTTCAAAAGAAATACAGTACTGTATAAGCCAAAATTTTGCGTACAAGTATTTTCATGCTTTCGGCATTTTAGCATGTTGTTACTTTCATGGTTTGACAGAGTTTGTACACGTATGATTGTTCAACATACAGAGTGAAAATTCTGGCGAGGCCAAGACAGTGAAAGTTGCAAAACTAAAACCACCGCAGAGCTTTCCGCTTGTGCAGTATTCAGAGCCTTTAAAAGGAGTCGTGGGTTAGTATATGAAAAATGATAGGGCTAGCCTTACTTTATTGGAGAATTAGAAACAATGTGGTGTTTTCAAGGCATTTCATGAACGGATGCATGTATGTCACATTTTCAAACTGATTGGGAGGGGATTTTGTGCAATGGTGGTCAATTTTTGTTGCAATCCTTTTCCCTGCATCTGTCAGTCCAGGTTTCACCTTGCCGACTAAACCTCAGAAGTCTGGTCACAAGAAAGCGAGAACAATATGCAACGGATATCATGCAAAAGATGCTCAGCAACAATACCACTCTTAATGCTGATTTACTTCAATTGTCATTGAAATCAAGATTAAATTAATTGTGATTGCTTCTGTTTTTTTTCTTTTGTCAGTCCAAGTTTCACCTTGCCGACTAAACCTCAGAAGTCTGGTCACCAGAAAGCGAGAACAATATGCAACCGATATCATGAGGAAGATGCTCATTCATGATACAACTTTCAATGCAAAGGCTCCTCAATCGTCATGGAAACCAAGAGGGTTGCTGATAGCTCATCTCCATGAACATAAAGGGGCTGTTAATAGGTATGATCCATTGATGTTGAGTTTGTAGATTCATAAGTGAGAATAGAAGTTATCTTTGTACAATTTGCATAATGGGATTGAAACTCTATTGAATAAAAGATACACCGTACACTAATTGATAAATTCTAGACAACAAATTATTTCTAGAAGATACAACGTTTATATGAATATGACATGCTCACCAAGTTGCTGTTGAATATTAGATACACTGTATTTTTTTAAAGAATGATTTCATTCTTGTAAAAAAAGACTCATGAAAGAATTCTAACCCTCTGTGTAAATGTAGTCTAAGCATTATAAAAAATTGAGGAATTAAATAATTTTATGAAAATGAGATTAGAGATTATCATATGCAAAATATGAAGCGAAGAAGAAATTGTGAGGAAATAATTGGTACATTTACAGTGTACATGAAAATAAATTTCTTTTCAATAACGAGAATTGATATTGAAACTACAAGTTTAATTTTCATTATAATTAAAGATTGAATGAATTGAATGTTAAATCTTTTGATCATTTCCATTGTCCAGATTACAAATAAGTTACGATCACACACTCTTCAGCACCTGCTCTGATGACGGCACAGTGAAGGTATGGGACTGTACCAAGCTGATTGGTAAAGCCAACACTAACAAATCAAGACAGACATATAACAGACAGCCAGGGAAGATCAAGACATTGACCTTTTGTCAGTCTTCGCATAGTATCGCTTCCGGGTCAGATGACGGTTCTATACATGTTAACAGGTAATTACAGTGATGAATAGTGATGATGAAGATGGTGATTATGATGATGATGATGATGATGATGACGATGGTGATGAAATTGATGGTGATGATTGATGGTGGTGATGTTGATGATGATGATGACGATGATGATGGCGGTTGGGATGATGATGATGATTGATGGTGGTGATGTTGATGATGATGATGATGATGANGCAAAAGAAAGGCATCAGGTATCTGAAATATATGGTAAGAAATGGAAACATATCGGAAATATATATGACGAAATATTTACAAGAAAACAGACGCATATAATAAGAGCTTACACATGCCAATCACAATACAAAAGTCCCAGATCCACTGCGGGTGTAAAGAATCAAGACACGATCATATAACCAATGTTTTTTTACAAATGAGTAGTCCTAAACGAACAAAAAAACAATGAGAAGATTACAGCTTAAAGTGGTTTTTCAAGTATATTTCATATATTTCAGGTATCACCAACTCAGCCCGATGCAGTGAGCAAGGGTCCAATCAACAAGGGTTTGATGGCCAATGAACCAATCAGCATGTCACAGCTCCAAGCTGCTGCTGAGGGGATACCCATCAAAAAGCCTGTTCAGGAGACTAAGCCAGTAGCAACACATGGTGAGTTCTCATCCAATACTGCCATTTCAAAAGAAATACAGTACTGTATAAGCCAAAATTTTGCGTACAAGTATTTTCATGCTTTCGGCATTTTAGCATGTTGTTACTTTCATGGTTTGACAGAGTTTGTACACGTATGATTGTTCAACATACAGAGTGAAAATTCTGGCGAGGCCAAGACAGTGAAAGTTGCAAAACTAAAACCACCGCAGAGCTTTCCGCTTGTGCAGTATTCAGAGCCTTTAAAAGGAGTCGTGGGTTAGTATATGAAAAATGATAGGGCTAGCCTTACTTTATTGGAGAATTAGAAACAATGTGGTGTTTTCAAGGCATTTCA
>BQKZ01000688.1:27615-33346 GCA_036244855.1 Temnopleurus reevesii
TGAAAATATTGTACATTTATCATCTTTTTATTTGAACAGGTGCTCGTGTTCGGAGGGTACGGCTGCACCCCAGTCAGCAATCCTTAGTGATCTCGGCAGTGCAAGGAAATAATGAGGTGTCTATGTGGGATATGGAGACAGGGGCAAGGCAGTTCACCCTATGGGCGAGCCCACACCCCCCTCTCTCACAATCACAGGTGCGTATTGATTCCCACTTCGAATGAACCAAATTATTATAAAGACTTCAAAGGAAACCATGATGTTTTCTGAATGGGATATGGAGACAGGGGCGAGACTTTTCACCCCAGAGTAAGTCTGTCCCACCCCCCCCCCTTCTCACAAACAGATGTGTACAGGTGTATTGATACACCGATTAAATTGAAATTATTAATGATTATTATGTGTTAACGAAACCAACTGATTATTGGAATGACTCAAGGAAATAATGAGATGTCTATGCGGGATATGGAGAGAGTTTACCCTATGGGCGAGCCCCCACCCCCCTCTCTCACAATCACAGGTGCGTATCAATACTTAATTCAACTGATATTTAATCACGAATAGTTAAATGAGACCATTATTAGAATGGCTGAAAAGGAAATAATGAGGTCTCTATGTGGGATATGGAGACAGAGGTGAGAGAGTTCACCCTATGGGGGGAGTGTGCACCCATCTCCTTCACAATCACAGGTGCGTATTTATACTCATCTTCGAATGGCATTATTGTTAGTGTCTTAATGAGGCCAACTGATTGTGAGAATTACTTGAAAGGAAATGATGAGACCAAAAGTTTGTTAGAATGGCTTGCGAGGAAACAATTAAAGGCAAGACAGTTCACCATATGGGCGAGCCCGCACCCCCCTCTATCACAATCATAGGTGGGTTTTTTTCTCTAATTCTAAACAAAGGAAACACTGCACAGCTATTGCTTATACTTCCTCTGTATTACATGCGAGCAGCACCCACATAGACAGGTATTTCTGAAAATGCATATATGAGCTGTAAAGGGCTATTTTTTTAATTGGAATTTTAGGTCTCCACTTGTGTTCTAATGAGAGCCAAGTTGTCAAGTGGTTTGGATGAAGTGTCTATAGGGATAGAGAGACAGGGCCGAGAAAATTCCTATGGGCAAACCCAAATTACCCTTCTCTCACAATCAAGGATGTGCATCAATTGCGTGAGATTTTGTTTGACATTTCAGACCTCACATCATGCTTTTCATCCATATTGTATCCCCTCCAAGGAGGGGATGGCAATCTCTGATCAAAGGATCTGTATTCCTAATATTAGATTTTAGGGATTTAATTTACTAATTGTACACAAATTTGTTCATTATTTCAGACTTCACAGCACGCCATTCATGCCCTCTACTGTATTCCCTCCATGGAGTCAACGCCATGTTTCCTGACGGCCGGTTCTGATCAAAGGATCCGCTACTGGAACATCAACAACCCTCAGCAGTCCTCCATCATAGCAGGGTCGGTGAATGACCCAGTCACACAACTCAGCGTGTCATACAAGTAAGTCAATGGCTTAGGCTAACCCTTTTTTCAGGTAAATGCAAGTACATGTGACAGCTTGACACAATATTGATAGGTCTTTCCATGTTTTGGCTCTCTGTTGTAAATGATAACAAATAGAATATCAAGTACCAGCAGTTTGAAAAAGCTTAACCATCGCTAGTTATGGTCCTGCACTTTAAAAATTGCCTGAGAAGTACATCGTAACTCTACTATGTACTAGTCATTTTTTTTTGCTGATAGTAGATTTTTTACTCATCAATAGACCAAACATTTCCAAGCTATTACAACAAATTGATTGAGGCACATGTTCATCATTACTAGCAACATTTAAGAAAAATATGAAGATGATTTCCAAGTCCACAAAAAATGTTCTCCTTCTCTCTGTATAACATCTGATTACACTAATCATTATACACATCTCTGTCAAAGCCCTTGGATGGTAAACTATTGCACAATGTCTTGCCAACCCAAGGCTATTTGGGATCGTTCAGGAAGGTTATGTCAGAGTAGTTCTTGACAAATGATACCAGGTCATGATACATGGGGTTTGTAATTCTTGCAGAAGTGAATATGGACAAAGCACATAGATTTCCCCTTGTGTTCACATGCACCATGCATGAAGCATCTAGATCAGTCAAATTTTAATTGTGTCAGATGCCTTCATATTTGAAACAAAGATAATATAAATTTTTCTTTTTTCATTTGCTCCATTCCAGTCACCGCGTAATAGACGGCACAGAAGTCATCGTTGAGACGTACGGCAAGCAACGTGGTGGAGTGAATGCCGCTGCAACATCAGCAAGCGACGAAAGTCAGCGTCGCAGCGCAGAGCAGGTACCTGTCGGGCACCGAGACGTGATTACGGACATGGGCGTATTCCAGATTTCTTCAACGAACAATGCTTTAGTCACGACATCGCGAGATGGTGTTGTGAAAATTTGGAAGTGAACATGATGTCGTTTCGGAATTACTCCGGTCGTTTCTCTAAGTCTATTTGCCTCACAAAATTTGGAAAATTTGGAGCGGCATTACAACTTAAGGCATTCCACATATACATAGAACTGTGTTGTTCACACAAGTGGAAATCAAATCTGGAAAATGAACATGAGAGAGAAGAAAGAGAGGGAGCATTTCTCTCATTTTGTTGACAGTGAACATTTGCAGAGACGCTCAGGGTCAGAAGCCCAATTCTCCCCACCGATAATAGGCGATACCAAGTGATATCGATCGATGCCTCCAGTATCGAACCTCTGGAACCGGGAAGCTTACTTCCGGTACATGTGATACATGCACAGGTCACAGCTCGTATCCATGGATATTTTCAATTTTTCTCCTTTTCGCGTCGTCCGATGTGCACTCTGCTGCCTCACAGAAAACCCCCATAATGTAATAAAACGTAACATGTGAAGAAAAAACAAATTTAAGCTGAAAAAATATATTCATGAGCATTTATAACAAAGCTATGGAGTTGGCGAAACAATGTCCCAAACAAATACACGCGAGCAGAACTGGAAACGGAAGTGACCGCCCCGGCTCGACATAATTATTTTCTCTAAAAAGTGTTGACGCCCTCATCAGCTTCGAATTTACAATAATAGTCGGTGGGGGGAATTGCATGAGATTACAGTTGATTCCCAGTTTCCAATTCTATGACCGAGGATGCATTTTTGTCTTGTGTACTTTAGAAGGGCCAAAAAGAATGAGACTCCTCAGTAAGTTTGTCTTAGATTTATTGTAATGTGACTGCAATTCTTAAATTGAGTGATTTTTCATCATTTTATGGAGAAATATGCCACGATTTGTTTGTAACCAAATTAAACCAATGACATATTTGATTTGTCAAACACATCCCCCATTCTATTATTTTATCGTAGATTGATAAACTGCTAACACATTCCAGATATTTTCTGATTATGCAAATAGAATCTGTCATTTTATTTCATTGAGAGTTGCATCAATATGTGATGTTTGGATAGAAGAGATTTTGAATGGGAAAAACTGCGTGAAAGTGTGCTAAAAAGCATTGAAAATTAAACAGAACTGACAGATTTGTTAACATTGAGATGCAAAAACCGCCAATCTGTAATCAAGCTGATTTATTTATCAACACATTGTCTATTGATGAACGCAGTTTCCCTTCTGTGGAGCTATATTCCTCAAATCAATATTAAGATAAAAGCATATAATATTTCTGTGAAATGGGATTCACATTTTTATTCATGACATCAGTTGTTATATTGTAGTTGAGACTTACGGTTGCTGTACAGTGTTATACATGTACTTCACTGTCATGTTTGTTATTATTATTATTATTATTATTGATTACACCAAGTATTATCAATGCCTGTAAGGTAATTAATGTCATACTGTATCTTGGAAAATATTGACCATAGATAATAGTGACTTTAGGAAACAATTTAATTGTTGAATTATGTGCAATTTATGATTATATTGTCAAAATGTATAGATTTCTATTTTATCATGCCGCATATATTATTTCTAAGTTATGTATAGTCTTTATTGTAATCGTTTTTGCATAGATGAAATATACAGAGTGACATGAATGCATTTGGAGGAATACGGACACCCAAGAAAGACTGATGGTTAGATATAATAGTGGAGCTTCCCCCAGACATTGATGAAGTGTCCATGAATGGAGAAAAGTAGGATGAACAAACTGTGAAAATTTAAGCAAAATCAGATAATCTGTTCAAAAGTTATGAACTTTTAAATCTTTTATTTCACCACTAATGGGCATCCTTGAGTTGGCAACTGTTCCATAATACAGTCAAGCCTCGTTATTATGAGGTCCTTGGGATCAGAGGAATTATCTCTTTCTATCGAAACTTTGTTATATCAGGGCTAAAATAAATTAAAATACAAATAGATGGGACCAGGAAAACTACCTTGTCATAACGAGATCTCGTTATATCAGTGCTCTTTAGAATGAGGTTGGACTGTATTTTAATTCCCCATTCACTTTGAACACAAGCTTTCCCTCTGTTCTTCCTTTCAATAAAAAGTAGATTAAATTAAAGGTATTTTTGTTTGAATAAGATATCTTGTAACCACATCAGTTCTGCAAGCATTTAAAAGAATGATGGTGATTACTCATTTGAATTATATTGATCCATATTTCAATAATTTAAACTCATGTACAAAGTGAATGGGAAGCTCCCCATGATACAAACACAGATTAGGCAAAATTTTTGCCACTCAAGGATGATATTACAGAGGAAATTAAAAACTTTGAAAATTAACAACTAATTTTGCTTTATCACCTAAGGTCTGAGACAGGAAAAGGCAGCCTTTAATTAATACTTAATATATGAATTATTAAAAATAGCAACTTATGAACCGATTATCCAATTTTGCTCAAATTTTATAGTTCATCTTATATTTTTTCATCCACTGAAAGAATGTCTAGCAGAAATTCCCTTTTATTCAATTAGTAAACAAAAAGCATGCATATATAAACTCTGGAAAGTATACAAAGTGAAAATGTCATGCAGGTAATTTTGCTTCATCACCTCCAGTCGGAGACAGGAAAAGGCAGCCTATGATATCTGAATAAAGCTGCCTTCACCCTTTCTGAACTTGGGATAGCAATTTTATACATATTGCTAATTTAAACATTCATTAAAAGATTAATATCTATTACCTAAAGAGCGATCTTTTTGCCAGGGGTAATAGATTACCATTCAAGCATGCAAGATATGATATAAAACGATGTACTCTTGGGTACTATTCTTCTGATTGATGACATAGTGCATTTACAGAAAGAAAAATGAGGGCCTTATGGTTACATGTATTTGCTCAGCCATCTAACCAAGAATTCTGTACCCCGGTATCTAGCGTTTTTGTTTATCAAATCAAATAATGTATATGTTGCCCCCTGTAGCTAAGTTTTATGAAGGATAAACCTTCAAAGTCTATATTTTTGTTATTTTTTCATTATGTTTGCCATTTGTATATTAGATGAATATACATTGAAATGAAATAAAGTATTACTCATGAAATGAATAAAAGCTGATGATTTAGACATGAATAAACAGATAAAACATCTTCATGTTTCTTTTAGCTTGAAATGTGTGCGTTGTAAGGATGAATAGCATTTTCACATTTTACAAGGTATCTGAGTTTTAAAAAGTAATGAAACATTATTTTACACAGTATGATTTTTTGTTTGTTTGGGAGTTACCCCCCCC
>BQKZ01000688.1:43004-61773 GCA_036244855.1 Temnopleurus reevesii
CATGCTTTAAACAATATGCGTTGCTGTACAGGTAGCCAGTGGAGTTCAGAGAGTAAGGATGTAGTGTGGGATCGAGCTCCTTGGCTAAAAACCAGTCTGGCAGCTCGATTTTGAACAGACTGCAATTTCTGCCTATCTTTGGCACGTAAAACGGTGTAGAGGCTATTTCCAAAACTTGTTCATTTTTTGCATAATTTTTTGAACAACATGTTCATGATATTATGTTTCATTTTATATCTATATAGATTTGAAGACAAAAATTTGGCGATTAAAATATTCGCTTTTACCAAAACTGTACTTAGGCTTAGATGCATGAAAATAAGAACTGTACGTAGTCGTTTCCAGTTGATCTGCATACATGAATATACATGAACACTTATTTAAATATCCTGGGTGCTATCATTCCTTGCTAATTCTTTTGGAATGATGGAAGAAGTTTTAATAAAAATAATCATTTTAATTCATCATTTTCTTTTGTTAAGGTGAAACACAAGATCTGCAAGTGGGAGATACTGTCGTAATCCAGCTGAGTAAAGACACTCTCAAGTCGTTTACAGACGCAAGAATAAATGTGACGAGAGAAATGCAAGAGGTTGGTTGTTTCTTTTCTTTGTCAATGTTTTGAAGATCCTGGGTAAAGTCATTTACATGTAGATGTAAATTTGAAAGCAAAATCAAATCATTTTCTTTCCTCAATTGTGATCAAACCATCACTCATACATAATATAGTATAAATGTGTAGAATTGTATTTCTCTTTATATGAACAAAATATTTACCTTGTATGTCACTGAAGTTAAATAGATAAATTTCAAGATTCAATTCCAATGTTTCATACCCTGGTTGAAAAATCTGTTTCCTGGCTTTAAGAAATTTAGTGACAATTAAATGACAATTTAATGACAATTTAATGACAATTTAATGACAATTTAATGACAATTTAATGACAATGATTGATAAATGGTGTGTAAATGATATTCAAGAGTTTCATCTTTATCCTGTATAAAGCCTCAAGCAATATTGGGGTTTCTTTGAAACTGGAATCTTTATTTTTTTCCTCATTTGTTTTGTATATCATTCAAAATTAGCATGACTCTGCATTACTAAAAATAAGTGGCTTGAAGACAAGTCCACAAATGAGAAAAATTGTTGAATATTTTTGTACTGAAAGTGGAGGCATGGGAGAAATGCTATAATTCATAAAGCAAAGTGATAACAACTATGCAATTCTGCGTAAATGCAATGTCTTATATTTCTGTGGGATATTGCTCTACATTGGTAAAACGTATTAATTAAAGTAACTGTGTCATTATTAACTAGCTATTTATGTATTAAATACTTTGAAATGTTGGAATACCACAATATTATCACCCAAGAAGCTCAAATTATCTTAAAAATACAAGAACTATAGAAGCAGATATTGCATTCTACTTAATTTGTATCTAGCACATACAGCACTTTATATAGTGGATGAACGGTAGCACTTTATTGATGTTCGTCAATTCGTAATTGAATATGACCATGACAACAATTAAAGATTTAAAAGTCAGATATGTGTCCGTGAGTGGCTAATGAGGCCAATACGGGCGTGAAACCCTCTCCCACAGGTCTGACACCAGTGAGTGGGTGGGTTGTTTGCTACATTTGCAGCTCTCTCCTTTTGCGTCCTGCGTTTCTCTTTCGCGTCCTGCGTTCGCATCGCCTCAGAGTGGTTGGCGCCTTTGTAAATGAGACTTCGCCAGGCATGTCTGTCAGAGGCTGCACCTTCCCATGTGTCAACGTTGATGTTGAAGTCTTTGAGGTAGACCTTCAGAGTGTCCTTGTAGCGTTTTCGCTGTCCGCCAATTTTTCTTCTACCTTGCTTGAGTTCACCGTAAAAGAGCTGTTTAGGGATTCGAGAGTCCTTCATTCTTGAAACATGACCAGCCCAGCGGGTTTGTGCCTTGCGCATGGTGGTTAGCAGCACTTTATTATTATCATTATTATTTACCACATCAGGGGCCTGTAACATAAAGAGATACTGTTGATTTTGCAATTAATTGCATCTCTTTTGTACACATTTCGCGATTGTAAGTTTAATTGCATCTTTTATGCTACAGGCCCCAGACATCTGTGCAAAGCATCTTAAACACCTTGTAGCCCAATTCAGATAGAAACAGAATAGCTATATTATCATCATTATTATTCATCTTTACAAAATAAATCTAGCAACAATGCATGATTTTTACTTGCAGGTTGCTGGCGAAAAAGGTGTGATAAAGGGAGTTACGAATAAAGGCGAGGTCAAAGTTCAGTTTTTAGCCGGGCAAAGTGTCCAGATCAACCCTTATGCAGTTCAAAAGGTAAGTTGTAAATTTGTACATTATCACACAGGGTTCACAAAGTCATGAAAAAAATGGTAAAGTCAAGGAAAATTAATGTCATGGAAAATCTAGAAAATGTTAGGGAATTTGGAAAATTAGTGAAAAGTCATGGAATTAGATTTACCTTTTGACTATTAAGCATTGGTGACTGTGTTTAAAAAAGATAGCTATAAAATTTGGATTGATAACTAATAAAAATCATTGTAATTGTTTCAACATTGCAGCTATCTGCATTCAGCATCGGTGACTGTGTTGGAAAAGCTAGCTACATGTATCAAATTTGGATACAACTGTATAATATGTATATTCAGTGTTGGTGAATGAGTTTGAAAAGATAGGTACATGTATCAACTTTGAATTGATTTAGAATAAAGATAATTGGAATTGCTTGAAAAGGCAAGTTTCTGCATTTATCATAGTGAATAGTGAATAGGTTCGAAAAGCTAGCTATCAAATTTGAAATGATATATGTATCAAATAAAGATCATTGTAATTATTTAAAATGGCAGGTTTCGGCGTTCAGCGTCGGTGACCGGGTTCGAATCATCAGCGACCAATCACAAGCAGAGAACCTTCAGAGAGGACACGGAGGATGGAATCATACCATGAGAAAGGTAGGATGAGAATGTTGGTATATCAGGCATTCAATGGAATAGAAATGATAATGATAAGGCAAAAAATTCACAAGAAGAAACTTGTTAAATAAACAGTGGTCCAGCCAGTTACAGTGATCAGTGCAGCATTTTAATGTGTGTGTCTGACTGAGTGACTGACTATGCTGAGCAGGTATATCTGAGGGAGGAAGTCAGAATTACTTTCTGGTATTTTTCTCAGAGACATACTTGTAAATCAAATATCCCAAGCATTTACTTAGAAAGTATATTGTAATTATCAATCTTCTGATTAGCAATGAAAGCTATTTTTCATTTTGGGGTTCCCCCAAAAAAGTATTGTTACCAGCCAAATCATCAGAAATATTATTCCAATATACTTTCTCAGAGCTCGGGATATTTGTGAATTATCCATTCATGTATTGTTTACTTTGTATTTATTTGTCATTTCCTGCATTCGGTCGAAGGGGACTGGGTTGTAAAATGTGTGGGTTGTGTCCTCCTTTTCCACGCCTTGTCAACTCACCTGCATGTCCTAATTGTTTATTTTATGTCTGCATGTAATTCTTGTATCTTTGTTTCTTTTAGGAGCTCAAATTGTAACTGCTTTTTATGTCTACATGTAATTCTTGTATCTTTGTATCTTTTAGGCACTCAAATTATAAATGCTTTTAAATGCTGAAAAAAAGATAATAATAAAGAAGAGTAGTAAACAAAATGACGAAGGAGGGCCTCGTCAATCCATTGTGCAATGCATTCATAGCAAAATCTCTCAATTTATTTTTGTTTTTTAGATTCTTGGTCGAGAAGCGAAAGTGGAGCAGGTGTACAGTGATGGTGACGTCAAGGTTAGGATCAATGAGACGTCGATCCGTCTACTCTTCCATCCAGCTTGCTTGATAATGATAGAATCAGGGAAGCACGAAGCCATGTTTGAGCAAGACCCACAAGGTATTTACTCCAGTCAAACCTGCTTTAGCAACCACCTGTATAGAAAGACCACCTGTCCATAAAGGCCATTATCACCAGGTCATAGGATTCATAGCAAGTGGCCTTGTAGACCAACCACAAGAAGGTTTGTTTCCTACTGGTACCCAAATAACACCTGGATGAGATTGGCTAGTGTGGATACGTTTCTTGTCAAAGGAAATTATTGCCGATGGGAATTGAACCTGGGAATTGTGATTGAAGTCCAAGGATGTAACCACTAAACCACGACACCGCCACTTCTAATTTGATCATGGCTTTAGTTATGTGAAGGAATTTCTTTTTATCTGTAGATCCTTGGCCTTTAGTGATCATGAAAAACATTATTTTCTTTTTCAAGATGGATTCTCATCGCTTCTTGACCAGCGAAAGACCTCCTTGACCGGTCAAGATGACCAATCAAACAAGAAGCAGCTAAGTAAAGCAGCTGCCATGGGCCGTGTCAGCGAAGTCAAGGAGATTCTTGAGGCACACCCAGATTGGGTAATTTACAGTCCAGTTAAGGATTGTGTGTCCTGATAGCACCCTTCTCTGCACATTCTGTTGCTCTGAATACACAGGGACTGCTCAGGACTCAACCACAGAGTCTCACATACCCCTCTGGAGGTGTGATCAGAGGGGAACGTACATTGTATGTTTAGTCCCTGTGCGTTCAGGGCAAAGACAATGTGCAGCGATGGATGCTAATAGAACACACAGTCCTGAACTCAACTAGATAACTTTATTAAGACATTGTCACACTTTATGATTTTGGTTATTTTAAAATTTATCAAATCAAGCTGTCTGTCTTACACTCAGATTTATGAAGGAAAAAAAGCATGTAAAAATAAGGAAGCTTTACAGGCGCTTTCAAGATACAAATGAATTTTGAATAAAGTGTACCATGGACGCTTCATTCCTGCACCGTGTACATGTCCATGTACCTATCAAAGTCATGTTTTGAATTTTTGCTGTTTTGGAGCATGAAATGTTGATTTTAAAGCCTCATATATTCACTGCTTGGCTTATGTACACCATCAGTTATTTAGGTAGCAATTAGGATCTGGCAGTTGAGAACTATCTAACTGAAGACAATGTTATATCTTGTCTTTAAAGTGATAGACCAGTTTTGGGAGGAGGGCGCTTCAGATATTTAACTAGTTTGCGAGNAAAGCATGTAAAAATAAGGAAGTTTTACAGGCGCTTTCAAGATACAAATGAATTTTGAATAAAGTGTACCATGGACGCTTCATTCCTGCACCGTGTACATGTCCATGTACCTATCAAAGTCATGTTTTGAATTTTTGCTGTTTTGGAGCATGAAATGTTGATTTTAAAGCCTCATATATTCACTGCTTGGCTTATGTACACCATCAGTTATTTAGGTAGCAATTAGGATCTGGCAGTTGAGAACTATCTAACTGAAGACAATGTTATATCTTGTCTTTAAAGTGATAGACCAGTTTTGGGAGGAGGGCGCTTCAGATATTTAACTAGTTTGCGAGCTGCAGTAAAATTATTACCATAATGCAGTTTTTCAATAATAAATTAGAGCATGTTCATAGTTTGTTTGAATGAAATCGACCTAGAAATGGCTTAATTATTGCAAAATAAAAAATCATGCTGCGGTCGTGCTTCCTTACACAACATGCTTCACGTACAAAATGAACGCGAACTCACACACCGCAGACAATACCACCGATCGCACCGCCCATTTCAGGCCGACGCTCCCCGTGCAAAAGCACTTAGCACACCATAGGAATAATGGCTGATTGACGTGTTCAACGTAAAATACACGGAATACGAGCAAAAATGTACTCCTAATATCCTACACAGATCTATTTAGGCATGTAAAGCAACTTGTGAATACATCAGCTCGTTTAACATCATTTTCTGCATCCTGGTCATTACGAATCTATACCTTTAATATTCGTGTAACAATTGATTATAATTTGATTATCAAAGTGTGCATATTTTTCATTTTGACCAGGGATTATTTTGTGTAATCCAGAATGATGACAGCGATGAGATGAAAAATTATTTAGAATTCATATTACATGGAGATAGTTTCCACTATAGGCAAGAGATTAGTTAAAAATTAAATATGAACGGTGCCATTTACACAGGACCTATAATACACCCTCTCGCAACCTCCGCTCTGCATCAGACATATACAAGCTCGTCATGCCAAAATGCAAACTCTAAACAGATGAAAAGCGCTTCTCAGTAGCTGCTTCAAATTCTGTAACAGTATTCCTCCTGCAATACATTGTACTGTATCTGCAACTTCAAACCCTGCCACGTTTAAAAAAAATCTTAATTCTTACCTTCTCCCACAGTAATCTACTGTAATTATCTTTGTTTTCTGTTCTGCTCAATTGCAAAGCGCTATGTAATCTTTTTATTTTAGCGTTATATATATATTGTTGTTGTTATTATTAATATGAATTGACCTTATATTCTCATTTTCTGTATTTGTATCATCAGATCAATTCAGTTTACTCGAACAGAACAGCGTTGCAGGTTGCCGCGCACCAGGGCCATCTATCAACAATCAAAGAGCTAATGAAATATGGACCAAGCTTGGAGGAAACAGACAATGATGGTGATACTGCATTGCTGTATGCCGTCTATGGGTATGTCTGTTTGTGATTATTGATGAATGTTAATGACAATAATGATAATAATATTATTTCTTATATAGCGCTTTTCCCCATATGGCCCAAAGAGCTCGAACAATATTATTACCCTGGTCATTTTTAGGGGTAGGTTTGTGGATGGCATCCAAACCTTGTTTCAGGAATATTGTTTCATCAGAATTGAGTAATGAGTTCTTTGTTTTACTTTTAGAATCTTTAGTCATATTGGGTATTTATGTAATTGTATTCATGATATATCATTGTATTTGTGTATTGTGCAATATTTCTGTCAATGCCCAGCCATTATTAGGTTTTCATGCCCGGGGGTAACAGCGAAGAACTTCTTTTTTGCAAGTCCCCTCTCCTTTTTCTACTTTTTCTTTTTATATTCATACATGTACACATTCACGGTGATGATGATAATTTAGAATGGATCTGATAAACCAATAATCGTTATTTTCACAGGAATAAACCAGCGATAGTAGAATACCTACTGGGTAAGGGTTGCAATATCAACATCGTCAATAAACAGAGAAGGAGCTGCCTCCATGTTGCGGCTCGTCGAGGGCATGTCAAATGTGTTAAAGTTCTTCTCGAGAGAGGGTGCCAATGCAATATGCAGGTCGGTGTGAATTTCCCCTTTTTCACTGTATCCTCAATTGTTACTTGTACTTTTGTAGATAACCTTCCGGTCAATACTTACCTCAAACTGAAATTTTACTCCAACTCTATTTCCTGTTAAACTATGTATATACTCAATCATTAGTGACGACCATTTTATTTGTATAATCACCGCCTTATAACATGTTATTTTAATCACTGCTGTTAGGTATTTTAAATGATTTTTAATTGTATGATATGTCACAATTCTGCCTCCTGACTGCAATGATATATTTTAATAAACATTGAATTGAATTGAATCCTCACAACTACCGTACAAGCAACACTGCAGGAGTCGAATCTCACCACAAAAATCTGTTTGACCTGGAAAAAAATTGACTTTATTGAGTAAAAAATCTACTGCCACAAAATGGCTGCCAACATGGAAAACCCTTCATTTCACTTTGTACACAGAATTTCACATTTTGTTCCTTTTAAAGAAAAGTAGGANATCAACATCGTCAACAAACAGAGAAGGAGCTGCCTCCATGTTGCAGCTCGTCGAGGGCATGTCAAATGTGTTAAAGTTCTTCTAGAGAAAGGGTGCCAATGCAATATGCAGGTTAGTGCCACTTTCCCCCTTTTCATCATATCTTCATAACTACAGGTATATAGAACACTGCGTGACTTAAAATCCTGGACAAAATCTTGAAAAATTTGACTGGAATAGGTGAATTAACAACGCTCGTCGAGGGCATGTCAAATGTGTTAAAGTTCTTCTAGAGAAAGGGTGCCAATGCAATATGCAGGTCGGTGTGAATTTCCCCTTTTTCACTGTATCCTCAATTGTTACTTGTACTTTTGTAGATAACCTTCCGGTCAATACTTACCTCAAACTGAAATTTTACTCCAACTCTATTTCCTGTTAAACTATGTATATACTCAATCATTAGTGACGACCATTTTATTTGTATAATCACCGCCTTATAACATGTTATTTTAATCACTGCTGTTAGGTATTTTAAATGATTTTTAATTGTATGATATGTCACAATTCTGCCTCCTGACTGCAATGATATATTTTAATAAACATTGAATTGAATTGAATCCTCACAACTACCGTACAAGCAACAATGCAGGAGTCGAATCTCACCACAAAAATCTGTTTGACCTGGAAAAAAATTGACTTTATTGAGTAAAAAATCTACTGCCACAAAATGGCTGCCAACATGGAAAACTCTTCATTTCACTTTGCATACCAAATTTCACATTTTGTTCCTTTTAAAGGAAAGTAAGAATCAACAAAATTCATCCCAAATTGTATGCGGAATCAATATGTCCATATTATACTTGAATAAAAAGAAAAAAAAGTAGAAATCTATATATTTTTCTACCAAATTTCTAATGAAATATAAACTTGTATAATTCATAGCTTTTTAATGGATCATCAAAGTTTGCAAAAATTTTCACAGTTTGATCATCATATTTTTTCCGTGCTCTGACAGCACATTAATGCCCGGGGACAATTCCCCTTTAATTGCAAAACTTTTATTTTATGCTATAGATATTCAATATGTTTTCCTTCCAAGACCGTCATTTTTACTGAGAAGATAAGTACTCATTTCATGAAATACCATTCGAATCCTTTTTCCCCATTAGGATAAGGCTGGAGATCTAGCTCTTCACGATGCTATTCACAAGGACAAACGAGATGTGATCGATATCCTTGTTCCATGGAAGGAATCGGATCACACCATCCGCAATAACAAAAACTTATCAGTACTACACTATGCTGCCCTCAGAGGCAACGATTAGTAAGTTTTCAGTTTTTGTGAATTTCATTCTCTCAGCCCATTTTTATTAATTTTTTTAATTTACTTTTTTTTAATTTATTAATTTGCATTAATTCTGAAGGTACATGTAGGGATTACATTGTCCAAACCACTAGCTTAGGCACTGCAAACAATAGAAAGCACGCTCTGACTATTATGGGTACTCCCTGAGTTATCACAAAAAATAGCAATTTCCATAGAGGTGTGTAGTCGTGCAAAAATGCGAACAAAACCTCCTACATGTAAGTGTTAACCCATAGAAGGAGATCTAGCTCCTTATGAAGCTATTGACAAGGAAAACAGAATGTGATCGATATCCTTGTCCTGTAGCTTGACTCGGATGGCACAGTTCACAATAACAAAAACTTATCAGTACTACCATAAGTTTTCAGTTATTGTGAATTTTATTTTCATATCCCGTTATGTGTAAATACTGAAGGTAGGGATTACATTGTCTAAACCGCCAGCTTAGGCACTGCAAACAATATAAAGCACATTCTGACTATTGTGAGTACTCCCTCAGTTTACATTACACACAAAAGATAACTTCCCATATAGGTGTGTAGTTGTGCAGAAATGCGAACAAAAGCACGGTGCCAGTTGAAAGTGTTAACCCATAGTATGGGGCATTATTTCATGTTAGGACTTGGGAGGTGTTGCTCAAAATCAACTGCAAATTTGCAAATTGTACTGCGTATTTTCATTCGCGCACGATAAGCGTATTTAACAAGACGAGCATGAGACAATGATTTTGATTGACGCATTCCAATCAACTGCAACTTGCAATCAATGGTAACTTTTAAACAACACCCCCTAAGTATGAGATCTAGTTCTTCATGATGCTATTGACAAAGATGGACGGAATTTGATAGATATCGTTGTATTGTGGCTTGACTCTGATCTAACAATCCACAATACCAAAAGCCTATCAATACTACAATATGCTGCCCTCAAGGGCTAAGATTAGTAAGTTTTTCATCAAAATTGTGGTTCATCCCATGTAGCTAAGCGCCCTTATATCACTTTAGTATGAATCTAACAACAGTGGGAACTGGGATTTTTTTTTTGTCCCTTATTCGTGCAAATATATTAGTGAAGAACTCACTTTTTATTTATTTAAAAGAATTCATTGTCAATACAATCAAACCTGCTTTAGAGACCACCTGTCTGTAAAGACCACCTTTCTTGACCCTCTCAAAAACAATAAACACATATTTGAACCAGTCTAGAGAGACCACCTGCTCTTAAAGACCCCATTTTCAGTCTCCCTTATATGGTCTTTACAGGGTGCTACATGATTTTTATCACATCACTTGCCAGGTCGGGCATGTTGCTTTTCAAATAACTTGTCCGTACACAAATAGCTATAGCCCAAAACACAATCAAATGAACAGAAGCAGCTTCACATACATCTAATTGGGCTTAGCTGTCACTGAAGTTGGTCAAATGTAAGATCTTGCAACTGGATGTGGCCTAATAATGAAGAATTTATAGAATTTATAGAACTGCATAGTTCTTTGACTTTAATACCATTACTTGCCCAAGCAGGCAAGTGAAAAATTCATTTGCTTGCCCGATGGCTTAATTTTGTTGCCCAGGGCATTCGGGCAAGTGGGTTTGTAGCGCCCTGCTTTATAGAAAGGTTTGACTGTATTATCATCAAATCTATACCAAATCTGTACATACATGTATGGTACAGCTTTGAATTCATCCGTTTCTTTTTATCTATCCAGCGCGGCAGTGCGTCTTGTGTCTCATGCACCTCACCTTGTCAAGATGAGGAAAGACGATGGTCAAACCCCTCTTCATGTCGCCGCTAGCAACAACTTTGAGAAGGTGGCCAGGTGTATAATAGAAAAGGTAAGATGACTGGCTTGCTTTGGTGGAATATGATAAGCCAAAAAAGAATTGTTTGGATGCTCTCAAGTGATATTTTTGAGAAAAAAAATTCCTTATCACTTTTTTTTTATGACACAATTAACACAGTGCATTAGGAAAATAATATTTGGAAGGGAGTGAGAAGCCAAAGGTCTTCTGAAAGTGACTTTCCAGGTTGTATTACACATGCTCATTTATTATTTTTTTGTAGTGTTTCAGCTTGAGTGAAAAGTGAAACAAAAGTTCAGGTTGGGCCTTTTTAAGAGATTTGGTCGGTCTAGGGCATCCAAACAATTTTTTTGGGGGGGAGGGGTCAAACGACGGTAAAAACAGTCTCGGCGCTGCAAGGAGTGCAAAACGAGAGTGGCAAGGGCAAGTTATTGCCCGTAAATAACAGCAATAATAATGATATTTTATACAGCACGTATCACTCGCTTGAGGAAAGTCCCTGAGCATGAAGAAAGAAGGATAGATATAGATTTTTTGCCCCTATTCATGAATAAATGGTATATGTTATCAACAGTATGGAAAATGGTAATTCATGGTTTGGTAAATCAAACAGGTTCGTTAAAAAACATTCAAACATTGAAGGTTCAACTTAACGCTAAGATGCTACCAAGTTAGTGTAACACACTAAAACTTTTAAAATCTCTAATGAATCAAAAACGTGTAGAAATAATATTTTGTCATAATATGGCATAATATGGGCATACATCAGATTTTGCAGCAGCATTTTGTAATTTCATTGCAAAAATTAGTTAATATACTAAGTTACATGTATCAATAATCCTCGCAAAGCCGTATGGATATTTATATACGAAATCAATTTACATAAAACATTTTTAATGTTTTTATTATGATTCAAATCCAGGACAAGACCACTCTTGACGACAGGGACTTACTCCAGAAAACCCCATTACTAATTGCTGTGTCAGGGGGGAATGTCAACATCGTGGCACTGCTAGTTGAGGCTGGAGCTAATGTGAATGTATCTGATGCCGATGGTGATAGCTGTTTACACATAGCTGTGCTAAGATACAAACATAACCCCTCTGGAAATGAAGCACCAGTCCTGCAACCTGTGAGTATGATATTGATGCATTACAAATGCAAATGAGTGGAAATTAATTTCAGGCTGGCTAAAATGAAATGAAATATGTTAGAATATCATTGTAGATCTATTATATAGTTCTGAAGTATATTATCCGGCTTTTCAGTTTTATGAAAAGTACCATGTACTTATATTTTCCAGCCTAAGACAGCTGTCTTTAGATCATCTTTACTATCCTTCTTAATTAAAATGCTACCTGAAAAAAAAATTAGATGAACTTGCAACAGTATTTTTCTTTTGCTTTATGTTCTACATGTACATGCACGATAGATACATGTTGCAAGGTACTAATAGAAACACCAGTATAAAGCGCCATATGAATGTAGTTATTATTATTTTTATGATACTTTTCTATTTTTAGTACTGCAAAGGAGTGGACGAATCCTTGCTCAGCATTCCGGGTGTAGCCCTGATCGTCTATCTCATCTTACGAGGCGCGAGGATCGATGCTTACAATCGCTCCGATATAACTCCCCTACAACTGCTAGACAGAGCCAGTCTGGCCAATCGACTCAGCAGCATAGCTAGAAGTCAAGACAGGTATTATGAACGAAGAGAAGTTGTGGAATATGTATGATGTCAACATTAAAATGTGAATAATCCAAAAGCTGAACAAAAGTGAGAAAAAATATATGGTGACAATAACCGTACTCTCAGTCATTCACCTTTTCCACTCAGCAGCACAGCAAGAAGTCAAGACAGGTAATGGTTTAAGGGATGACAACCGTTCTGGAATATGCATGAAGTCAAAATTGAAGTGTGAATAATGCAACAGCTGAACAAAATGACAGAAAATGTGACAAGCATTACAATACTCTCAGTCATTCTCATATGATCAAAGCCCTAAATACAAATATGAAATTAGACAGAGCAAGTCTGGCCAATCGACAAAGCAGGGTAGCAAGAAGTCAAGACAGGTAACAGGCTCAGAGATGCCAACTGTTCGGGAATATGTATGATGTCAAAATATAAGTGTCAATAACACAACAGCTGAACAAAAGTGGGATAAAATATGATGACAATGACCATACTCTCATTTATTCGCTTGTGATGGTAGCCTCAAATTGTTATGAAAATATATTCCTGATTGGTCGGCTTCTCTGCAAATTTTTCTGCCCGTGGTCATTTTTGTGTTACCTAATGATATTGATGCATACAATGAAAAAAATCCTCATAAAAAACTCCTTTACCACTGCTATACAAAGTCAGTCTGGCCAATCGACTCAGCAGCATAGGAAGAAGTCAAGACAGGAATTAAGAGTGCAGAGAAGTTCTGGAATATGTATGTCAAAATTGAAGTATGAATAATGCAATAGTGAGAAAAAATATGACAATAACCGTACTCTAAGTCATTCATCTTTTCCATGTGTCTCTCTCAAAAAATCCTTTACGACTGATTGAGAATGTCTGATTAATCGACTCAGCAGCAAAGCAAGAAGTCAAGACAGGTAACGAGTTCAGAGATGCCAACTGTTCCGGAGCATGTACATGTATAATGTCAAAATTAAAATGTGAATAACGCAACAGCTGATCAAAAGTGAGAACAAATATGACAATAACCATACTCCTTGTCATTCACCTTTTCCCGGTGTCTCTCTTCAAAAACCCTTTATGACTGATTGAGAATGTCAAATTCAAATTGAAATGTTTACAGTGAAAACTACATGGCGCCATCTTTTGTTCTCAGATTTCTTATCTTGTTGATGGCTAGAAGTCCTAAACATGGATATTCTGGAATGAAGACATGTACATGTATGTTATCTGTAGACTCCTCCATTTCTAGTCCCATCATTATTTCTGTTGTTGTAAGATCCTAGTATTGTATCCCATGTTGACTTTTAATGTATGAATTTATTTGTGTATCATGATTTATTTGGAAATGTGTCATTGATTGATCATTATATTTTGATTTGATTGGAAATGATAATAAACTGAACCGAAATGAACTGTTTGACTTTCCTCCAGATCCACAGAACCAGTTGATGAAGTAAACTCTGCTAATCCTGAGAGTGTCAGTCGTGTCAACAATCTCAATTACGGGACGCCCTCTGACGACCAGCAACCCAACGAAAACAACCCACCGCAAAGCAACCCACCGCGACAACCCTCATCACCCCAACCACAGCAGCTACCACAGGGACAACAGCCACCACAATGGCCACAAGGGAAACAACCAAGGCTGCAACTCAAAGCGAATCAACTCCCGCAACAAAGAGAGACCCCAGGTGTTCGTCTACATGTTCGTGTTCCGCCCAAGTCGCCAGAGCAGTATGTGGAAGAGTTCCTTCCCCCGGACTTCAGCAGAGCTACATCCCTTCCGTCAGGTAATTTAAGTTACATTTACATTTATTTATTTATTTTCCTCGTTCATTCATTCAAAAGTACTTACGAACAATTATGCAAATAAGAAACAAACCAGGGAATAAATTCCTGGTATCGCATCGCACTGTGAAATGCATTTTAGCATGATTGCTATACAAAGTATGTTTTGTGTAAGCAATTTTTTCCACAGAGAACTGTACAGTAAAGTATTTAGATTATTTCCTCACTTTCTGAAACTGCTAAAAAATTGTGGAAAGTAAATTTATTCCCTGAATACAAAGAAAGTACAAAAGGCAAAATTAACACAATATACAGTCAAACCTGCCTTAGCGACCACCTGTATAGAACGACCACCTGGTCATAACGACCGCCTTAATTTCCCCCGCAGAAATTGTGCGTGTTTAGCGACCGTCATACAGCGACCACCTGCGTAACGCGACCAGCGACCTTCCAATTTGCTTCCCGAGCAAGGGAAATTCCCCCCCCCACAACGACCACCAAACTCGCCGGTTGGCCGTCCAAGGACCATGCATTATTGACTTCACACGAAAAACACATAAACAGAACTAAATTCAAAGACTTTTAGCCCATCAAAAGGACACTTCCTTGCCAAAAGGGGATGTTTCTCACACATTTTCATGATAATCCAAGTGTCGGTAAAGTTTGACTTGTCTCGAACTCGATCACAATTGATCGCTTCACCGTAGTTCTATTCCAAGTTACACCCTATTCACAAACATTACAAAAAAGGAGCTTAGAATTAAAAGACATGAAGCATATCAAAAGGACAGATAATTGCCGAAAAGGATGTCTCTTACACTTTAATCTGATAATCCGAGTGTAGGCGACCATCAATCAATGCGACTTTTGTTATGAATTCAATTGATCGCTCCGCTGTGCACTCACGCATTGTGCTCAGCTGCAAAGCCGATCGATCGATAGATGTGATTGTCAGGTGACGTCAAAACGGGCTCGTTCCGAATGTTTCTTTTCTTAAGTGGAAATAAATATTTAAAAAAAATATTTATCCTCTGCTAAAAAATTTTAAATAAATATATTTAGACTTTAAATATTTTTTGCTTTTGAACAAGATTAGTCTAAAATTTTTACGACCAACTTTTATTTTCGCTAATTAATTGTTACGTGGAGAGGCTGAACTTGGCTTCCCGATCGCATCCGATTTCTATAAAAGGCCCGATGATCGCGTTTTCGATTCACTGCTCTACAGTTCACTGACCCCGTCGCTCAAATCGTCTGCTAGTGATTTTTATCGACCGTTTCATCTCGATCCTGCTTTCAAGATTCAAGTTCAGCGTACTCAAGCAAGCCAAGATTCAAGACCATGGCGCCAAATTCTTCAACCAATCCAGCCAAGACTTACAGGAATCAGCTGCCTCTAGAGATCAAAATGGAAGTCATTAAGATGCACGACCAACAGCAGATGAGCTGCCGATCGATCGTGCAGAAACTTGCACTTCGAGGCCTGCGATATGGGAAGACGCAGATCCAGAGCATCGTCAAGAGAAAGAGGGAGTGGTTAGAGGAAGTTGAAGGGAATGTTCCTCTGGACAGAAAGAGGAAAGCTGGGAAGACAGGCAACGAAGAGATAAACTCTCTCCTCTACGAGTGGTTTAAGGACTGCACGGCTAAATTGGTACCCGTCAGTGGTCCTCTACTCCAAGAGAAGGCACTTCAAATTGCAAGAGAGCTCAATGTTCCTGAATTCAAAGCATGCAATGGCTGGCTTGAAGCATTCCGGAAGAGACAGAACATCGTCTACGGCAAGATGAGCGGCGAGAGTGGCAGTGTGGACAATGCTACCATTGACGACTGGAAGAGGAGGATACCGGAGATCATCGAGGGATACAGTCTTCAAGACATCTACAATCTGGACGAGACAGGGCTCTTCTTCAAGGCATCGGTGGACTCAACTCTGCACACGAAAGGAGAAGACTGCTCGGACGGAAAGCGTTCTAAATAACGTCTGACAGTAATGCTTTGCGCTAATGCCCTCGGTGAGAAGGAGAGGACTATAGTCATCGGCAAGGCCATCCGTCGCTGCTTTGGAAGGGTGAAGAAGGAGGACCTCCCAGACAACTACCACGCGAACAAGAAGGCATGGATGACAAGCAATATCTTCGAGGTCTATATGAAGAAGCTAGACGCAAAGATAGGTCGCCAACGTCGTAAAATCATCATGATTCTGGATAATGCAACATCTCATCCTCACCTTCAACTAAGGAACATCAAACTCGTTTTCCTCCCACCGAACACAACCTCCGTCACGCAGCCAATGGATTAAGGGGTGATTCAGACGCTCAAGCTCAAGTTCCGGAAACGGCAGCTCTCCTACATTCTTTGCAAGCTTGATGTCAACAAGGAGATGACCGGACCGGAGCTGATGAAGACCACCAACGTTCTCCAAGCCATTTGCTGGGTGGACAAGTCCTGGAGAGATGTCGATCCGACCACCATCCAGAAGTGCTTTGCACGTTGTGGAATTGGTGCACCAGCAGCAGACGATGTAGGGGAGATCTCCGCAGATGTCGACGAGACGATGGAAGCTGCATACCGTGGAGCTGTCAACATGTCCCTTCAAGATCTAGCCGCCATCGACCAAAAGCTTGCAACTGCCAACAACGGACCAGCATCTTCTGTGGATGAGCTCCAGCGATGTCTTCAGGATGCGGAAGAAGCTGAAGTCGATAGTGACGAGGATGAAGAGGATGAGGAGCAGCCAGCCAGCAAGATCAAGAACATGAACGAGTTTGCATCGCTAGTCGCCGACATGAAGGCTTTTGCAGCGAGCAAAGGGTGCAGCAGTCTAGTTGACGCATGCATGGGGATGGAAGAGCGGGTGTCAATCGAGACACTAAGAGAGAGCAACGCTGCTAAACAGTCAACACTTCTACAATTTTTCAAGAAAGTCTAAAAAAAAAGCCCAGCAGCTCTTTTCAGAGCTAATAAACCCAACAGCTCTTTTCAGAGCTAATAAACCCAACAGCACTTTTCAGCGCTAACATGACATTGAGTGAGAAACTACCCCGTCGTAGTGTTGGTAATGCGTTACTCTAACGTAGCTAATTCTCACAATATGATTAAATTAAAGAAATTCATATTCACACAATGAACACACATATGTCACAATTGGTTCACTTTATTCTTTATTTACATAAGAAAAATCACAGTTAAAAAATTGAATGGAACATTAACAAATACAGAAACATATTTGGTAATATTTATTTAAAACTTTATTTAACAAAGTACGTAATGAAATGTGGTCTCTGGGTCATTTCCATGTGCATGCAATCAGTGCATAATAACCCCCTTTTACTACAAGTACATTAATACTTGTAATTCAAAATGGCCGCCAACCTGTCTATAACGACCACCTGCTCATAAAGACCACTTTTTGCGTTTCCCTTGAGCGGTCTTTCTGTACAGGTTTGACTGTAGTAACATACAAATGAAATAAATGTGGAGGGAAAGCCCATTCAGAACTTTGTATAAACAAAGATACACTTGTTCTTCCATAGGGTCCCATTGACATGATTTGGTATGCTTTTAAAAACAAATAAAAAAGAATATGACGAAGAAGAAGAAGATAAAGGAAGAAGGAATTCAAGACGTGTAATTTCAAATGATAGGCAAGGACATTGCAAGCCAGACGTAATGTGATTGAGTCGTAAGGTGTGCGGTCGGCTTAAGTACTGATTTTTTTTTGTTTCTATAGCATTTGAAGGTGTTCATAGGATAGACTTCAACGAACTCAAGCTTGGTGTCGAGATTGGTGGTGGTGCTTTTGCCAAGGTCTATAGAGGGCGCTGGAGGGGAACTACAGTCGCCATCAAAAAAATGAACATCACTGGCAGCAAGCGTGATGAAATAGAGAGGGAGGTGGACATTCATAAGTAAGTGAAGAAAGTGCAAAAAACTGAGGACGGGTTAATTAATTCTACTCAGAACGTCATGTTTTTTTAATCTTTTTGAGCTTTTGCTCAGTCCTTTCCAGGATTATTTCTTGAAAGATAACCCTACACCACATGGTGCAACCGCAAACCTCCTTGAATGTTTACTACACCATACAAGCTCTAGTTTTCTTCATTGGGGTATTTTGATATTGAATTGTCTTCTGTAGGAGAAGTTACAGTTCATCCCACTCCAGCAAGTGTCTCCAAACAAGAAAAGAGTACCGCTTTGTTGCATATCAATTATAAAAAGTCAAGGTATCGTGTGCTACTGAATGTAACATAAAAGATGAATTAATGATTTACCGTGGGCTTCAAATCACAGAAGCCCATTAGCCAATGAGAGTGATGGTGTTGATGATAATGATGATGATGATAATGGTGATGATGATGATAATGATGATGATGGTGATGATAATGGTGATGATGATGATAATGATGATGATGATAATGGTGATGATGATGATAATGATGATGATGA
>BQKZ01000688.1:74827-86037 GCA_036244855.1 Temnopleurus reevesii
AGAGAGAGAGAGAGAGAGAAATGTGGTTTTACAGCGTGTATCATTCAAATCTGAATATTTACGCCGGAAGAAGAAGAAAGAAAGAAAGAAGGAGGTGACCGGGGATCGAACCCACAACCATCCCAGGTCAATTTATGACTGTCTCAAGCGGCTTGATTACAGGCGCACGCCACAACCCCTCAGGCAAGAAAGGTTGTCCTTTATAGACAGGTGGTTGCTAGAGCAGGTTTGAGTATAACATTTTTTTTTTAATGATCAACCAACCAACTTGATCTTTCAGATAGAGAAGGGGACCCTGAAAACGTATCTCTGTGATTTGGGTCTGTCGTATATCAAGCAGCGTGCTCACATGTCGCTATCCAGTCATGTGACAGTAGCCAGGGGGACGCCGATGTACATGGCACCAGAGATGCACGAAGATGTTAGGTATGTTGGGTTACTGTAAAGATAACACATAAGGCCACCAAACATTATATGACTTTGAGTTTAATATACGACCTTACGACCATTTTGCAAATAATGAAACATGCTACTGTGTAATACTATATACTCTGAAAGTTTTGTGGTGGTTTTATTTTCGCTAATTTTGTAGTTTTCGCCTTGCGAAAATTTTCACTCTATATGATGCAAATGCATTCATGTACAAACACTGTCATGAACGTGACAATAACAACACGTCAATGTGTCAAAGTGGCCTTAAATCATACACATATCTGTATGCTAAAATATTGGCTTATACAGTACGTCGTCTCACAGAAATTTTCTTGATTCTTAATACTTCTACACGTGTCAAGTATCAAGTACCGCACAGTGAGACAACGTATTATAGTATAGCGTGTGTCATTGTGTGAAAAATTGGTTGTAAGATCATACGACTTACAGTCGTGTAGTGTGTGGTAGTCTTTATAGAGAAGTGCCAGCTGTTATGATGGTATATGCATGAGGTGTATCTTCATCTGAATTGAAAGCTTTCAATAAGAGTTAATGGTTGAGACCATGCTTATTATTGTTATTGTAAATTTCAGGGTTGTTATATTTTCGGAGAACCAAAAATTATTTTAATTAATGCTGACTTTAATGTATGAATTGATTTATGTATCATGATTTATTTGGAGCTTTGTAAGTGATTTTTGTTATATCTTTATTTGATTGGGAATGGAAATAAACTAAATTGAAACTGAAACATTGATGTTGAATACTAATATTTTTTAGCTTAGTATATGTACATCAGCAATCATAAATAGGTAGCATGTAGGATCTGGCAGTTGAGTTTTTTACAAGAAAACAATGCTGTACAATGCCTTTAATAAAAAAGAAAACTCAGTATAAAGAGATCTCATATAACAATATTCTTGATATACGAGGTAGAAGTTTGGTCCCAGCTCTTTATAACTTATTGATTTTAACCCTGCGAGAGCAAGATTACTGCAATAATGAGGTATTTTAGTTGGTCCCATGTACCTCATTATCCTGAGTCTACACTGTATTATATTTATTTTCTTTCTCCAATTTTACAGATTACAAGTGAGCAGTGCCCAAGACATTTGGTCTTTAGGTTGTACGTTCCTTGAGCTGTACGGAGAAGTACCTGTCTATCCTCCAACAATGACATTGTTCGGCCTCGTGAAACGCATCACGAATGGTAAGATTGTTCCAGAGTCGATAGCAGAAGTCCCCATGCCTTACAAAGAAATTATAGAACCGTGTTTTGAAAAGGATATGACAGCAAGGCCGGATGCTAGTGATTTACTGGCAAAGTTTGAAGAGCTATGCGACGATTCGTGACATCGGTAGAAAAGTCTAACTGAATGCTAGATATATATGGCTTTTACGATTGTACCAGGTGACTTGTTCAAGTTCCTATGCCGCATAAAGAGATTACAGAACCATGTTTTGCAGGGGATACGGAGGCCAGACCAGATGCTAGCCAATTACTGACAAGAGCTACGCAACGATTCATGACATCGGTAGGAAAGTCCATCATACATGTAACAGTATACAGGATCGATAGACAGATTTCCATGATGAGGCAATAATGATAATAATAGCTGGGTAGATCATTCCAAATATGCTAGTTGATGTCACAATGCTTTCTAAAGACATAAAAGACCGCTGTTTTGAAAAGGATGTAGGGGCAAGATGCTAGTCATTTACTGCTCAAGTTTGAAGAGCTGTCTGAATATCCATGACAATGGTAGAAAAGTTCACCATAATGCTATTCCTCCTCGCAGGACTTATTATGGCCGATGAAATTGTCGGGAGTTGGAAGTCCTCATGCCTTACAAAAATATTATAGAGCCCTGTTTTGAGAACAATGTAGACGTGAGGCAGGGTTCTAGCCATTAAGGTTAGGAGAACGTTGTGAGATTCTCAACATCGGCAGAAAACCCAGCATATGGCCTCAAGAGACAAATCATGTGCATTAATCTTGTACCAGAGTTGCATTTTGAAGTTCTTTCTTACGAAGACATCAAAAAGTCATGTTTTTTAATGACAAAGAGAAAATACCAGATGCTAGCCAATTTACAAAATATTCTGTACAACTCCATGAAGACTCCTGAAATCGGCAGAGCCTACCATAACGCTATGCAGCCTCGTAGGACATATTATGGCTGGTAAGATTGCTCCAGACTCGCTTGTTCAAGTTGCGATGCCCTGAAAAGCCATAATAGTTGGTGGAAAGTGATTTGAATTATGAATCTGTGTCCATTGTCATCGCCAATTGCATCTGGAGTCTTGATTTATAAACCTATATCATGTCTAGTTGGAAGAATTCTTGCCTTATCCCATCATGGATAAACACTGATTGAAAGTGCTTGACCAAGAAGCTGTGAAAAAAATTCACAGGCATTCTCAGGAAGGAATCAAACCCACGATCTTCTGATGACACGTTGGGAAAAGGCAAGAATTCTTTCTATTAATTATCTAAAGTATCTACTCTACACACAAATCATTCAATTGATATATCATGTCTGCTAAAAAAGTATACAAGAATGCTATGTTGGCGAATGTGCTATAATTGCGCATTTATATTACCATGATGAAAAGAGTTTCAAATAAATAATATAGGTAAATCTTGAGACAGCAGTTAATTAATTATTCTTGCCCTACATTGATTTTTTTTCCGAGATGCTGTGAAAAGAATCACAAGCCTACTCTGGAAGGAATCAAACCCATGATCTCCTTACAGGACTTTTTTATTTATTTATTTATTACGTTTTATTTCAACAGGGTAGCCCCCGTCAGTAATCGCAGTACTGTTCTTCCTGAGGGCCCTGTATGGTCTGGTGTCTCAGCACTAGACCACTCAGAGCTAATGGTTGTGGTGGGCTCAATTCGTTTTAGCAGGCTCTGTGTAAATATTACGCAGTTTATATAATTATATGATTTTGCATTAAGTTTGCTCTGCACAAAAAAAAAAGAGTTACAAATGATATATCAGACAGGTGTTGGTATTGACAGTTATCAAGGGTTGTAATTGAAATAATTCTTGCCTTATCCCAACATGGATAAACACCGATTGACAGTACTTTACGGAGAAGCTATGAAAGAAATTCATAGGCCTACTCTGGAAGGAATCAAACCCATGATCCTCTGATGACTAGATCAGTGCCTTGCAACTAGACCACCGATAGCGAATGGCTCTTGCGGGCTTGATTCGTAAAAAGCAACAAGTTCTGTGTAAATATTACGCAGTTATATATAATTATATAATTTTGCATTAAGTTTGCTCTGCACAAATAACCAAGTTACAAATGATATATCACAGATGTTGGTATAGACAGTTATCAAGGGATGAGTTATCATGTGTTTCCAGTAACTGTTTTGCATGTTAGCAACATTAAATGCATGCGTCTTGTGAAGCCATTTGAATGATCATTATTTGCGATCTTAGATCCATCTTATAAATATAGCTATTTCTATGTTGCTATCAACAAGCAAGTTAGTCATAGCGTTTTCTACAATTGGCACAGTTTTCACATCTATGACAAATTGAGATTTCATCTAAGGCCTCGTTTTCCCATGTTATTTCTTAAAAGGTATCCGAGGTAAAAAATTATAATTTTTAGTCAGTAGTATACGCAAAACCAACTCCCTTAACCATGTTATGACATTAAAAACATGCTTAATTTTCAGAATGTTCAATTTTAAAAGTGTAAATTTTTCCTCGGGATTAGGCTCTTTGCATCGATCTTGAATGAGACACTTATTTGTTAATCCATATCATGGCGGATAAAATTCTTTTGTCTTAATTTTATGTACTTAGGTAATTAAATGAATTAAATTTTTTTGACCTCAGTTGAACTTTAATCCAGCCCCCAAAAAGCGGATTTCTTAAAATATCTTAAAAGGTAGAAAACTACATTTGCACACATTACAGTTATGCTTACAACTTGTTGTGTACTTCAGATATGCCAAAATAATAACCTCTATGAAGTGTTTTGGTCGAATGTAGTCCAGAATATTTAATTAAAATAAAAATCTATTCTATCATAATTCATCTTGACACCAACGGTATCGCGATACTCCGAGCGTATTACGGTTCCACACACACACACACAAAACATTGTAAGAGCACATACAGTACACACTTCAATACACTGCCACACCTTGCGGAATACGCACCGAGAGAGACTCTTGCGCTTTTGGTCAACGAGAGGTTAACGGCTGTTTTGAATTTTGAACGCACGGTCCATTAATTCGAAGCTCGAATAGAAGAATTATTATTGGAATAACTAGAAATGCGCCTATCATGACCAATCTTTGTGCTTAATTGATTGTTGATAAGTTCTAACATTTAGTACTCTTCAACATAACACAACAATCTTGGAAAGTCAAATTTTAGGTGATAAGTTCTAACATTTAGTACTCTTCAACATAACACAACAATCTTGGAAAGTCAAATTTTAGGCTGCAAAAGAAATATTCCACCTTTAAACTTACTTTGAACATGAATCTAGCAAGAGTTGTATGCTTTATGCTTTGATTCTTTATGATGAACTTTATTTGAATTATATCATGTTTTCTATCATGCAATGGTACTTATAGATAACATTTTATTGTCAATATATAACTTTAATCTGAAATATTCTATAGAAGTCATGTGTTATGTGAACTCTCTTTCAGAATTGTTATTATTTGCCATTCCTACAACGAATGATTTTAGTTTGAATTGAAGCAGATCACCATTTCTCAAAATCAAAATCTTTTGGGAAAAAAATGTATTATTTTATCACAATAATCTTTCTAACTCCACTTTGTCATAAAAATGATAATCTTGCCAAAACAATTTTTGTCCGCATAAAAATTGCATTTTACTATGATTTTGTAAGAATGAAAATCATATTTTTGTCTGCTGAAAGATATGTGCATCCTTTTTGTTTAAATATAAATTTATTATAAATTTATTCTGATAACAGCAGTTGAGTTAATTGATGAAAAATATTTAACATACCTTTTGCAGAACTATTTTTATCAATTATATTTAAAGAGTTTTAGCGATCAGATGATCACTGATGAATTATCGTAGACTTGTGCGCAGATCTATGAGAATAATTTAAAAACACAACCCTGAGCGATGTTTCACCAAGTCATTCTATAAGTTACGCACGACTTTAAAAAAGACTGGTGTATGTTATGCAGCAGAATATGCATGAGTTTCTTGATCATTCGGCACAAGAACTGGTACCAGTCGTGCGTAAAGTCATTCTTAAAGTCTTTCTTATCTTAGTGAAACACTGCCCTGGTGTGTTATGGGCCAAATGTTTATAATAATAATAATAATAATAATAATAATAACTACACCTGCTGAATCAGCTAAATTTAATTTCGATTTTTGACAAAGTCAGCCATTGCCTCTAACATGGATAGATTTTATCTTCAGTCACAGTCATGTGATCATTGATTTTCAATTTGCCCAAACTTTAATTTACAGTTTACCATTAAAACTGATGCTTCTCCTATATATTTATATAATATTGGATGGCAATAAATGGAATACCAGGGAATATTGCACGAGTTAGGGCAATATTGCACGAATCGAAGATGAGTGCAATATTGGCCCTAACGAGTGCAATATTCCCGGTATTTCATGAAATGAAGCCATCCAATATAATTATTATTATCTTTACATATACCAGAAGGCTGGTCACTGCTTTGCGCAAGCGTAAAATTGAAGCCGTACAATATGGCTTAATATTGTACGGCTTAAAACTCTCATATAGATAATAATTCTATATATATTTACATGCCATGGCCTATATTAATTATACTAGATATTGAATATATTTGAAGTATAATTAAGTTATTGTCTTAGTGCATTTATATTATTTCCAGCTATTGTCTGTACAAAGAATCAAGAATACTCATAGATATTTCATAGTTTTATGGAATTTTGTAACCTTCGTACAGTCCAACCTTGTTACAGTCCAACCTTGTTATAAAGAGCATTGATATAATGAGATCTCGTTATAACAAGGTAATTTTCCTGGTCCCACCTCTTTGTATTTTATTGTATTTTAGCAGTGATATTACAAGGTTTCAATATAGAGACATAATTTTCTGGTCCCAAGGACCCCGTTATAACGAGGTTTGACTGTATTTAGGAATGATTATGCTTGTCTCATTTGTCATAAAAAGCAACCATTAAGAAATGCATAAAAAGGGAACATTGGAAATGTACTGTATATCAGAGTTTATTGTATATAAATGATAAATTGATAACAAACTGGACATATAGGTAATGTTAAGTCATTTATATACATGTCTCCCTGGGATATTGTTTGCTCTTATAATAGAGCAAATGAATTGACGATGATGATGATGATGATGATGTTGTTGATGATGATGATGATGATGATGATGATGATGATGATGATGATGAGGATAGTGACGATTATGATAATGGTTGTGATGATGGTGATGATGAGAATGGTCACGGTGAGGGTAATGATGATGTTGATAGTAATGATGATGGTGGTGATGATGATGGTGATGATGATGTTGGTGATGATGATGATTATGATGATGATGATTATGATGATGATGATGATGATGGTGATTATGATGATGAGGATGGTAATGATTATGATAATGGTAATGATAATGACAATGATGATAATGGGAATGACGGTGATGATGTTTATGGTAATGAAGATGATGATGGTGTTGATGATGATACTGATGGCAAGATTACCAACCTCCCATAACATGCATAAAGATAGAAATTAAGATTTTAAAATTAATACCAAACTGTTGAACCAAATATTCTCTCATACTGATTCAAATTTTAATTTTCAACCTCCTGCATAATCTGGAAAGCTAGCATTCTTCTGGCGGTGGTGGTAGTGGTGATGGTGATGGTATTGATGATGAGGATGAGGAGGAGAAAGATCACGACTGCCATTGCCACCACCACAGTCATCGCAAATCTCCAGCTTTGTTCGATTTTACGCACTGTCAACAAAGTGGAATATTGCCCTCTATCGAACTATGATTGAATTCTTGTGTGTAGGTGTATGTGTATGTGTGTGTGTGTGTATGTGTGCGTATGTGTGTGTGTGTGTGTGTGTGTGTGTGTGTGTGTGTGTGTGGTGTGTGTAGGTATTTATGTATGCGTGTGTGTTTCTTTTTAGGAATTTTCACGACATGCAAAGTTGAAAGACCATCATGCTTGTCTTGGCACCCTTTTATTTTTTTGTTGTTGTCACAGGGACCCAAAGTCTAGGCAATGCGTTGCGTTTCAGACGACAAATTTGGCTAAAAACGGGGGGGGGGGACATTCAGTTTTGACTACTATATAACATTGAATGAAGAAGTATTGCTCTTGTCTTATCTTGCATGTGTTAAAAAAGAAACTTTATGAGCTAATTTTGCCTGGTTATTCTTTGCAATTTACAACCGATTCAGAAGTATATGAAACAAGTTTTGTCTAATAAACATTATACTTTATCATCAGATCACCGCTGAATTTTCCTGAACTGTTAGGAATATGTATAGTTCATTTCAACGACATCAAATATTATTGAGATTTATATGAAATTCAATTAATGATGTGTAAAATCTAATTCAATGATGCGTTGAGACATTCTAATTTCTGTCATTTTGGCATCATTGCCGACTTCAATTTTTCCTCTGTTTCTTCTTCTTCTTTTCCTCCTCCTCCTCCTCCTCCTCCCCCCTCTCCTCCTCCTCCTCCTCCTCCTCCTCCTCATTCTATTTTCATCACCACCATTTCTTGTTGTTCATCGCCTTCTTCTTCTTCTTCTTCTTCTTCTTCTTATTCTTAACCACCCTCTTAGTTATTGCTATTTCTTTGCAGACCTCTCTGCCTTTTCTTCATGAAATCGTGTACTTACGTGAAAGGTATTTATCTGACCCCCTTAAAAAGAACCTTAATTTTAGCGAATTTATCAAGCTATACCTCCTGAATGCGACATGGATCCTCATTGCATAATTTATATTTTTTTAATACCCCATTATAGTTACGACGATACGCGTGCACCTGCCTCTTGCTTATCTTGTTTCAATTATCCTAAAATTACTGAAAGTTTACTGAAAACTGGAGATTTAGCTGAAAAGAAGGGCACCTTTTCTAGAAAAAAAATCCTTTCAATGCAATTACTGCATTAGCTCACGATATAAATCCACCCGTTTTTATTGAATCCCAAATGGGCGGATCTCTGACGTGAAAGGGGGTATTATGGCCAACAATACGGTGATAATGGGGGTCTTTTCAATGTAATTAGGGGATAATTAGCACACAATTAAAGTAGGCAGTGCCTGACTCTGGCGGCCTTTAGGCATTTCAATAGAAATCCACCACATCTCTGTAAAGATGAAGGGGTGACCCCACGCTTACCGCGAAGTCACGCGGAGTCTTGAGGAGATTTGATAACGATGAATAGGCGAAAGTATTTTGAAATTTTCTTTCCGGTGCTAATCCACTTTCGAATTTCACATTATTTGATGTCCTTTCTTCTCATCCCCTTTTCCATTTCTCCATTATCTTTTATTCTCAAATCTTAACACACTTCGCAAACAGGGCCCGTTCCCCATCTCCCACAACCGCCCCATAGTTCTTTCTTTCGTACACGCATACCCCTCACTTTATGTAGAATGGACAAAGGAACTGGACAAAGAAAAGAAAACATTCATTCAAGCATCCACATTACCTTTCACAGACAAGAGATTATATATTTCATGTATGTTCACTGAACACGTGCGATACATGAGAATAAGATGGAAGGAGATTTCTTTCGACGGTATTGCCTAGCCTTTTCGCATGCTGCAATTGCATTTGTTTGCATTGTACATTTTTTGTCCCTTCTGCTCACTGTGCTTTCATTTACTCTTTCACTCTCATGCTCTTTGTGCAGCATGAAATATTAATGTGCATGTTAAGAATTCAGTAAACATCATGCAGGAAATATGAGTGCTAGAGTTTTACATAAACAATGTCTTGAAAATGTATAAACATTTTTCGTATATTATAAAGCACAACTCGCATTTTGAATAACTTCTATTTTTTCACGTGATCATATAGTTAAATGACAGAAAGCAGTCGTGATGTGTCTCTCAAATCGATATACATCAAGATACACAAACATGTATAAACACCTCAATTTTCACGACTTTTTGGTTTCAACAATAGTCATATAATGATAGGATTATCCATATTCAAGTACTATTAACGGACATAGCTGAATGAACCTTACAACCTTTTCAAGGATCATTGCACACTGCAAACTGAGAATTAATTGTGTATGAGATGGGGGATCCATGAGGATTCGTCCATCTTTACATGGCGTATGGATAATTATGGTGCTAAAGACGAATTTACATCCATTTATCAATTTATCAACACGAATCAAAGGAGTCGTTTGACATCGGTCCACACACAGTAGGTAAATACCGCGATGATCCTATAATTATAATGATATTTTTTCTATAAAAAAAGAACGCACAATAAAATAAGACTATCAACGGGATTTCAAAATCATGAAAATAAAATCGGCCCTAATCGTAGAAAAAGAAGCAGATATAACAATATTAACAGCACATATTACCGAATTTAGAATCACTCTACATTCATCATTGTGAAATAAGGCCGCAAAATATTTGAATGTGTCTTACCTCTGAAAATGACCCAACCTGAATTGTTTTCCACTCAAATTAAAAAAAATAGTAAAATCATTAAATAAAAACACGAGAAATACAAGCTGAAATGTCATTTTCAGTAGAATTGTTAATAAACATGTAAAATGATGCCTGAAAATAATTTCCAGACGTTTTAGGGCTTTTCACTCAATTCGTAGTCTAACGAAATGCCAAGTGCGCCGGTGGCTGCCGGGCTAAAGCCAGGGTAATAATAATGTAAAGCGCCTTGAGCACTCAGCAGAGTGGATACGTGCGCTACATAAATTGCATCTATACTATACTACTACTACTACTACTACTACTACTACTACTACTACTACTACTACTACTACTACTACTACTAATTTTTGACATGAAATTTGTTTACAACAACGACGCAATTTTTCAAAAAAACTTGGGGCATCGTATTTTGGGGGTCATGCATCCAAATATCTTTCGCGTCTAAGTTAAGATTGGAGTACTATGATGGACAGATCTGTACAAGGACTATCATCATCATTGGGCGAGGTTCTTGAGGCAAGAATCGAGAATAGAAAATGATGATCCAATAATTACACCACCGTTTTCATGGGGGCCTTAGTTTAACCAAGGAGTTTTTTTTTGTTGTGTTCATTAGACAAAGTATACACGTCCCATCATTCTATTAGATTTAGCTTTATCATGTTTATAGAAGGACGGTCTCCTTGCATTACTTTTATAATGAGATAATGATGATATAATATGAATGGGGCGTACCAAGCTTGGATAGTCATTAGGGATGACAATGCGCATTATTCTTTACTTTTCAATACACCAGAATCTAAAGGCCGACTCAAACCTTTGTGTTTCTAATATGCGTCAACCCAGTGCTTTTGGAAATTTAAAACGCTCCTTGGACGCACAAATACCGTAATGAACGACTTTTATATAGCGCTCATCAAGTCTTCATGAGAATTCCCTAAGCGCTCTACAATTGCAGCATTATTACCCTGGCTTTAGCCCGGCAGCCACCATGCAGCGCACTTGGCGTTTCAAGGAATAAATATTCCTACCAGGTACCCATTCACCTCACC
>BQKZ01000688.1:106152-118094 GCA_036244855.1 Temnopleurus reevesii
TATTTTCTAAGCAATGTGGATATGACTACAATAACGATATGAAACGGGGACATCATTTAGAAATGACCCCTCCGTGATAGAATACCTCTGATAAATGGAGAGAGAGAGAGAGAGAGAGTGAGATAATTTTTATTTTTGTTATTTTTGTATTCATTTATTTATTCATTTTATTATTGTTTATAATAAGGGTTAAGGGCGCAAGGACGGGTTAAGTGTCGGAATATGGGGCGGGTTACAAAGGGCAATGCCCATTTAGTGAATGCCCCCAATTTACCACGGTCGATCCCCACTTCTGTCCAAACTGGGCACCGCTCGGACAATCATCATCATGACAATATGAAAACGTGAGGAATGCGATTTCCAGTCAAAAGCGGCAAATTCTTGCGATCAAAGCTACATCTATACGTGCTGGTTCTATGGCTAAGCGGCCTCAACATACAATAGAATCTCGTGAGATCAGAAGAAAAAAATTGAGATTTAAAATGAAAACAATGAAAAATATGGAGCAATAAATGAAAATATTTCATTAAAAATCATATTCCTAAAATACCCTATAATCAACATGGCGCCTGGAAGTTTGGTTGCAATTATCATTTCTCAAAAATAATAAAACTATTTTTTTTTGATACGCTAGATATCAATTAATCATCATATTTTCGCGAAAGTAAATATATCATAAGAATGAACGGATTATCAGATTTTGCTCAATTTTTTTTTTACAGTTTCTCCATCTCCCTTTCCTTCATTTACTGATTTACAATGATTTACAATGATTGGATGAAGTTTCCCATTTTGAGTATCCACCTCAAAATAATTAATGGATCGACGGTCGATTAAAAACGCTGCGTTTATGATTATTTTATTCAGTAATCTGCCCTTTTTACGAAATAACTAAAAGTATGCTGTTGAGGATACGAATCTAACCTTACTTTACTGGCAATCTGTGACAGATAAAAACATCCTCCACTTCCAATCTCATTCGTTATTGTCTTTTGATCAGGGTAATGTGTTATCTTTTGTCTAGACAATGCTATTTTGGTGGAAATCATGGCATTGATCTTCGTATATTTTACAGCTGAGAGGGCAAATCAAAGCTTTCCAATATGTCCGAGGAACAATCATCAAATGAATAGGACACATGAATAGAACACTGAAAATAACGGGATAAAAATTAAATTGATAAAGGAAAATGTAAAAATGTGCGATTTATGTCTTAGGGGGTGTTGCTCAAAAGTTGCAATTGATCGCAAGTTGCAGTTGATCGGAACGCGCCAACTTGCGCGTCTTGTTAAATGCGCATACCGTGCGCGAATGAAAATGCGCGTTATAATTTGCAAGGTTGCAGTTGATTTGCAGTTGGTTTTCAGCAACACCCCATTAGACAAATATATCGGGGACGGGGGATGATTGAACATAATTCATTAAAAATCATTTAATCATGAAAAAAAAATCGGGGTTCTACAAGTATGCTCTTCAACACTTGAGTAGTTGATCGAAGTTGATCGAAGTTAATTAAAAAAAGTAGTAAACAACAAAGAGTGTAAAGAAAAGGCCTGATTCACTGCTACCTCACCCCCTCCCAATATTTGCAGACATTACACAATATGACTGTACATCCTATTACTCTTTATTTTGTTTGATTTCGTGCAAAAATAGTTGTACAATTTGATTTTTGCTTGTCAGCCAGGGCCCGCCGGTGAAAACCTGAAAAATATTATCAACTAATAAGGCATGAATTTGAATTTCAGGAAGAACCTCAAATCATGATTCATGTACCCTTTTTCATACTGTAGCTGCATACGAAATGCACATACTGAAATTAAATAGAGACAAAATAACAAATACATGTAATTTCCGGAACATAAGCAAGGAAAATTTCAAATCACAAAATACATATTTAATCAATAGCGAAACCTAATCAAGTTGTCATTATGATATTGTGGTAATAAAAGTATCGAAACTAAATTGACTTTCCGGTTTCCCAGGCTCTAAACTGCTGCCGAGTTTCCATGGTTTTATTTTGTCTTTTTATTCATATTCATGTATTTACCATCAGCAAACAGAGGGCCGGAAGGAAATAAAAATGGTTGGCTTCCGAATATATTTGCCATTAGAAGTATTCAAACTTTTGCAATTCTTCCCCATGGATATTCCCGTTAGAAAATGGCAAAATTATAGAATTCATTCATAATCCCTGATAATTCGGCTCTGATTAGAGGAAGAAAAACAAATTAATTCATAAACAAATTTAAAATCCAAACAAAACGTATCTAAAATAAGTTCATTCAGAAAGAAAAATCCAAACAAAATGTATCTAAACAATCTTTTTTTTTTTTTTAATTTGCAACGAGATTTGAACAAAAGCAAATTAAAGGAGAGAAAAGTGGTCAAATATGGTTAGTAATTAATTTCAAATATCTATATATTTGAGCGTGCACACGCCCAACACAAGGTGTGGTTAGGAACGCTACGCGTGGCCAAATAGGGGTCGCCGCGTGCCCCGTATTTTGTAGAGGGCATGCGCTTTCTTCAACGTGCACGTGTGTGGAAGAGGGTGGTTGGGGGTTGGGTGAGAGGGGTTACACCCCACGATACCCAGATATGGGAGATGGAGGGATAGCAAAATGAGAGAAATAGGAGAGAAAAGGGGGGTAGATGGAAGGAAGAAAAAGAAGAAGAAGAAAAATAAAAGAAGAAGAAAAAGAAAAATGAAAAAGACGAGAAGAAGAAAAGAAGAAGAGGATCGAGGAGGAACGCGATGAAAAAGAAGGAAGAAGAAGACGAAGAAGAAGAAGAAGAAGAAGTAGAAGAAACATTAGAAGAAGAACGAGGAAAGCTACAGTCGATAATGCCAAGATGACAAAAATAAAAATGTCCCGAACCAAGAAGAAGAAATATTTTCTCTCCTCTCAGATAATTATGTTTATCGACTAAGTATAGTGTTCTATGTCTTTATGGACAAGAAAATGCAAGACAATAATTTTGTCAAGAGATCATAAATGAAAAGGTAAAACACATGTCTATGTGTATAAAATAGTAAAATATAACATAATGAGGGGTGTTTCTCAAATATAACAAATATAAACCTGCACAATGGAAAAAATATGTAGACAAAAACCGACACAGTAATGATCCAGATACCCTTAAATAATACCTCTTTGTAAAAATAAGGAGAATTTTTCCAAACTCTATCCACTCTGATCCAGGGTTTTAAAAAGTTAGTTGTTTACTCCTTATTTTTCATGCCTTGGGCTATATCTGATTTACACGTATTACAACTTTAAGCAGATTCACTCTTTTTGTCTCCCCTAATTGTTTCGCGATTGTTCCGAATTCCAGGAGGAGATCATCTGTTTAAATTCATAATCAATATTGACAAAGTGTCGAATATTGATCTAACTTCCTGTAAAAATTGAAAAACAAGTTAAAAACAACAATTTCAAATGAGGCACTGCATTTAAAGGCCGACTCACACCTTTGCGATTTCAGCCTGCGTCGGTTTAGCGTTTTAATACGCTCCCCGGACGCACAAAGACGCAGGTCATACGATACACTGACGTTCGGCGTACGCTCCTTGCGTGCAAGCTAATCGTCATTCCATTGTCTGTTCAGCGTATAATGTGCGTCTGGGGAGCGTTTTTTCAATTTTTTTAACGCTGGCCCGACGCAGGCTTATTACGTAAGGTGTGACTCGGTCTTCACATGAGAATCGCCACACATTTCTCATATTAGGTGCTCCAGGTAATTTGAATGTTTCTTTTCAAGCTCGTTCTACAAAAGAATCTTATTTTTCCTCGGGATCATCCGGATAATGGGATAAGAAGCGAGAAAACATGTTCTTAAAATAACATAACTCTCTCACCATTATTATCATTCAATACAGTATCATCATCAGCACCACCAGCATCACAATCATTAGTCTTTATTATCGCTATTCACCATCGCTGCTATCATCATCATCACCATCATCATGACATCATCATCATCATCATCATCATCATAAATTATCATCATCATTTTATATGCTATATTGTAATCATCGTATATACATATTCATCTTCGTATTCCCCCATCTCCACCCCCCCTCTCTCTCTCTCATTCTTTCTTTCCCCCCCTTCTCTCCTCATTCGTCATGTTCGTATCGAGGGGTGTAACCGTTGGTCCTCTCCCAGGCAATCCTTCTCAAGAGGCTAATTCTCCCGCTCCGCGATGAATAGGCACGCGTGCATATGGCACCCTCCATCATCATCATCATCATCATCATCATCACCACCACCACGACCATCAACATCAACATCACCATCATCATAATCATCACCACCGCCACCACCACTATCATCATCCTCTTCAATATTATTCATCACACTATCATCATTACCACCACCACCACCAACAACACCAGCACCACCACCATCATCATCATCATCATAACCATCGCAAGCATCATCACCATCATAATTACCACCACCAACAACATAATCATCATCATCATCATCCTCTTTATCATGATCATCATCATCATTACCATCATCATGATCATTCATCATCATCATCATCATCGTCATCTTAATCACTAGTAACACCACCCTCATCATTCATCATCATCATCATCACCATCATAATTACCACCATCACCAACATCATCCTAATCCTCATCGTCATCACCATCCTCCTCTACCATCAACAGACATTTTATTTAGTATTCGTTATGTTCGTGGTTCATCTTCATCTCTCTCTCTCTCTCTCTCTCTCTCTCTCTCTCTCTCCCTCCCTATGTATCTATCCCTCTCAAACGGTTTCCATTCTCCGACTCCCACCAAGGGGTGTAACCGTTGGTCCTCTCCCGGGCAATCCTTCTCAAGGGGCTAACGCCCTACGTTTTTCTCCCGCTCCGCAATGAATGGGCACGCGTGCAAGGGACCCCATCAAGTCCTATTGTTCTCCACCCGTGGGAAAATCTTCTCAACAATCGCCCCACGTTCTGTTTGTCCACGCGACGGCAAACGCGACACCCTCAGATTAGTCTAACAGATCAGACCCAGTATAAGTTTGAAACTTTTGGATCACGATTTTTTATTGGTTATGTTTTGTATTTTGTTAACATTTCCTTGATTTGTTGACAAATACCATTGTATTATTTTGTATTCTTTTGTATGTATCATTCATTTGGAGATGAAAAATGAAATTTGAATTGAACTGAATTGAATTGAAATCATTATTTACTTTTCAATTCATATCCGAAGACTGTTAGTTGATGATGACCATCGAATTTTACATGTATTATCCATTAATTTTCAATCCTGAAAATATGCAGACATTTATGCAAGCTTTTAAAGCAGGTAACGAAATTTAACTTAATTTAAAGTAATTATCAGCCGTAGGTGCACGTTCAAAAAAATGTTGGAAGATCCATGGAAAGCGAGTGCGGAAGGTGAGGTGTTCGAGAATGAAGAGAGAGAGAGAGAGAGAGAGAGAGGGAGAGATGATGATGATGATGATGAGGATGATGATGATGATGATGATGATGATGATGATGATGATGATGATGATACAAATGAACATGGAGGAGAAATGGTAAAATAAAAAGCCGGTTGGAAAGTTGATTTTTCTTTAGAGCAGATAATGTGAAAAAAAATATAATCTAAAACTGTGAACGCGGGCCTGAATCGAAAGACTATACGAATGAGTAATGAGGCGTACAAAAGTGTGGGGGATGGTATCCAAAAAAAGAAAGAAAAAAAAAGAAGAAAAAAAGAGGAGATTACTGGTTTCTCCCGTTTTCCCATCGTGTTGCAACCTGGGGGATGCACGTGCCGTGGGAAACAGATGAAGAAATCGCGAGCAACGAGACCGTGAAGTCATCATGACCTCATGATGAGCCCGTTCCCATTACCATGGTAATGCAGAGTTTATGAAACCAAGGAGGTAAAAGAAACCCTTAGTTTGGTTATTGCCATGTACCTAGGTCCATGGTGATTTCAGAGAGGTGAAACCCTTCCTCTTGTTTCTTCCTCTTCTTCAATGTTTTATAGGCTCTCGTAAAAAAAAAGAAGAAATAGATAAAAAAAATATTTGACTTAAAAGTCAGAGGATGTTAAAAAGTACATTGAATATGTCTGAATAATGGAATTATCAACAAATGCATGGTCTGGACATAATGTGGTCTGATTGAACAATTAGAAATTATGTGGAATAAAAAATAAATTAAAAAAAATGATATCTACACAATTAAAAAAAAAGTTAAAATATAAAATATAGGAGAAATGCGCTTTGTACAAGTTATTCATTGATTAGATCAACTGCTCTAACATTGATCAAATCTGCAGTAAAATGGGAAGGAAGCGAAACGGATATGAACAAAAAGAGCAAACTTTGCATCGGAGCTCGATTTCGCATTCTTCAATATATTTTTTAATTATACGATCATTTGGGCCCCGTAACAGTAAGCTTTCCTATCGATCGTATTATTAATATCAATCGTAATTCTATGGGAAACCATGTATGATTTGCAATTGAAAACAATTTATTTCATGTTTTTAATACAGGTCCCGGAAAAGTTATACGAAATATAGAATAAAGATTTCATTTACATATTAAATTGGCCATGGGAATGCACCCATCTTCTAAATCTTGGACTCCTGAGGGATTCTCATGATCGCGAGTCAAAAAAAAAACAAAAAAAAAAGGAAAAGGGAAAAAAAGCGCGGGAAGACAGCTGCTGGCCATGAAGTTGACGAAGAAGACAAGAATGCAAGGTGAAGATCTTGAGGTGAAACCACTCTCGTCTCACAAAACTAAACGACTGCTCATACGATTCAGTTTATGACGCAGTGCATTGACCGCTCTGTCTATGGTGTCGTAATTTCGATCGTAGTGTGAAGAAGCAAGGCGTTGTGACACAGGGTTACTTATTCGCGCCATCACACCTTTGGGATACGATAAGGCCGTGACCTTCGAAAAGTTCGGGGATGAGCCTTGGCTTTTGTGACGTCACTGGGAGATAGAATATAAAAATTATTTATAACTTACTTTTTTCTTAAGCTTTTAGAAAATATGGAGAGTCCCGAATCCCTGGAAATAGTTTTATTTTGGCTTGTGACGTCGCTGGGAGATGGAAAATAAAAAAAGATTTCTGTCTTTAGCTTTTAGAAAATATATAGGGCCTAACGATAGTCCTGAATCACTGAATTTTTAAAATAATTATGACCATGGTGCTTTATTATAGTTTCCCGGGTAATTTCATGTGTTTGGTTTTGCTAATTTTCGATTCCAGCCCCAGAGACCTTTTTTTTTTGCTTGTTTTTTTTTCTGAATGATTCCTGGCTTTAAAGTTTAGAAGTAACATTCAAAAGAATGAAATTGATTTGTCACATTGCATTCAAATGGAAATGCAACTTTGTATTCTTTTCGCCATTGATATCATTGATTTCATCGGAGTTGTGAGCTACATGTCAAAAACCTTGATTCACAACTTTTTGGAATTTCGTGAGATTTCATACTTCTCAATACATCCAACCCAACAGGTTCGTGAAAAGATCAAAATGACAATGAGAACCTATCCCCAGTAATTGTATTTTTGTTCTTTCTAAAGACTATCTAATCTTCTTTAAAAGTTACTTTTTGTTATGTGATTGAACCCCCACAGAGGGATGAGGTGGAAAGAAAAATAAGAACGGATCTGAATAAACTAGATCGAGGTCAAAAGTAACAAAAAAGGAGAAAGAAAGGGACACGAATTTATTACAGGATATATTCCACCCATAAAAAAACAAGAAGATATTTTGTCACAGAATTCCCGCGTTGAGATGGAATTAAGGGGATTATAAGTACAATAGGACAGTACAAAATAGTCATTTATTAACAATAATCAAAATTGAAAGTGTAATCAATCCTTTATTTTTAGAAAAATATCGAAAAAAAAAAAGATGAGCGACATCATTGTTTTTTTTTCTTCATGTTTTTAAAATAATTTTCTCTATCGTCTGTTGTCTGTTTGTAGAAGACGGAAACTGATCAAATCATTCCTCTTTTTTCATTGAAAAAAAATCCCCCTTTCCGATATTCCTATTTGAAAGTTCTTTGGGATGATGTCATATGCTTAATATAGAACATGACGCTATCATTGTGACCAATCGGGCGATGGGGGCAGGTGGCCACAAAACCAACGAAACCGACGACGCGATAAAGTGTGACAAAACGGACATTCTTGGCATATTTTCACAGGAAGTTCATCTTCTATTTTCAAAAGGTCGGTTTCCATCTTGTTCAGATTTGGTGAAATCCAAGGATTTTTATCACTTGTCACTCGCCAATGATTAAAGTCTCAAAGTGGAGAAAAAAATTAAAAGATTGTAAGATGAAAACGATTTTTTGCAACATTTTTTGTCAAACTGAAAGGAAAAAAAAACGCCTTTGTAAACGTTAAGCAAAAATCGTTATTTCTTCTATATATCCACTACAGCTCACTTTCTCACATGTTCCCATCTCTATTCCCCAACCATTCATTCTTTCCTCCGAAAAAGGAAGCCTCAAACTTGTGGTCCTATCAGTGTGATCGTTCTGCTTATTTGCAAACTGGTGCTTCATCTACGTGATCTAGAGTTCTAGACTCTTCCTCCATTTTTATTTCTTTTTGAAACTTTGCTTGTTAATCATTTTGCTGTTGTTTTCTAATTTTTGTTATTTTTTGTTGATGTTGATGTGGTTTTTTTTTCAATTGTTTGTAATCTATTTCTAGTTTTTTTGGTTTTTTTTTTTGCCAGGGAGTGACTGAAGAGCGAACTAATATATATTAGAATCAAAAGTGTTTATAAAAACGAAAATTGTGTTTTTTCCCTTGGTTTGTTGCGTGGCGACTAATATAAAGAAGGGGGTAAATGGGAGGGAGATTAAAAGAATAAAAGGTAAAATTAGTATAAGAAAAGGGGAGAAGTGGAAGAAAGGGAAGAAGAAAAGGAGAAAAGGAAGAAGAGGAGGTAAAATTTAGAAGAAAGTACCTGAAGCCCCCCTCTCAATAATGAACTCACAAACAAATAAAACATCAAATAAACATCGCACCAAAACAAAAACAAAAAGGTCAAACAAAACTTGCACCAAAATATTTTCCCAAGACATGCAAGATATGATTTTTTTTCTCAGCACGGATTTTTCGCAGACTCGACAGGTGTCACACATGTGGTAGGCAGACAGAAAGAACAACATCACGACCGGTGAATCACTTTTTAGTCTATTGATCCCGATATTGATCACGGAGCGTGCCCTGCTCAGTCAATACCTGTTGGCTGGGTCTAGTCTCCGATTCCAGACCCCAAAAAGTTGATACCTGCATTTAGGTTGGACCGAAAAGAAGAATGTATGGATTGAATTTCAATGTGAATTATGGCATTTATTTCCTTTTTCTTCACAAACATAATCAATATTAAGTAATATGACAAAGTTTGAAAATCAAACTAAAAGGAGGCGAGTACCCTAAAACTAAGTAAAAGCGTAGCTTGCAGTGGGGTCGCCTAAAATAAATATTCAAGGAAGAGTAAAGAAAATAAATTAGTTCACATGGATAAGAAAACATATCATTGGATTCCCTTTCACAGATTCTCTGAAAAAATGGCACAACCTAAACAATTTTCAAACTGAAATAATCACAACAAAAATAATAGAAGAAAAATATGTTAAAATTGTAGATAATCATAAATCATGTTATATACGCCATGATTGAAAAAAAATCTAATAGAAAATTACAAAAATTGTACAATTTTATTGACCAACCGCGAGTATCCAAACAGTTTTTTTTTCTTCTCCCTTGTTTGCCGTATGAACATGCTGAGACCAACCGTAACTAGAAAATATTTGTAATTCAACATGCATCTCCTTTTTTTATCTTTTTTTTTAGATTGAACAAACATATATTATTTTTATGTTTAAATGATTACGAAACACTAGTTTAGACAATAAAATAGGAATTCACATTGGACAACCACACAAAAAGTACTGGGGGATAAACAACCTTTGGAAGAAACTTTGTAGCCTACAAGCTTGACCGTTAGCTAAATTTTCAAATAAAGCTAATCGTTGTAATTGGCAGGTTTCGTTCAGTTAATATACGGGATTAAAGCTGAGAAATCCCCTTTCATGAGACTGCGGTCAACTTTAAAACTTCAAAATGTGATGCTATTTCTCACGCATCTTATAAAGGTGGAGAGAGGGATCCCTAATTCTAATACAAATCCGTTAAAAGAAACATTCTTCCACAGATGCAGGTTTCTCGAGAGAAAAAAAAAACCTATGAAAAATAAGTAATCTATCGATCATCTCATAACCATAATAACGTGATTATTACGAAATGGTATCTCCAGAAGCTAATCTCAAAGTTGGGGTTTCCACGGGCTTCAATTAGTCTATGTGAACAGACCGAATGTAAATGTTTCAAAATGATTTATTATACAACATTCTCTCACGGAGTATTCACTGGCTGTACACATTATGATTATCTTACAATGTTCAATATAATGGGATAATTATAAACTTTGATAAGGCAGAAAGATGATCTGTCTTGATAGGCATTTTCTTGTAGAAGGTGACATGTAAGAGGTTCGCACAGCAAGACTACTTCTCAGATCGGTTTTGAAGCAGCTCATCTTCACCGTCATGCTGACACGGTATTTGTTCCTCGACTTTACTTTTCCTCCTCCTTTTCCCAACATTCCGAAAGACGTGGATCAATGTTTATCCTCTTTTCTTTTCAAACCCCGTCTCGCTGCCCTTCTTTACTTCTTTTCTTTTCAAACTTCCAATTTGGGGCTGAATGGGAAAGGGGACGAATTCTATCAATAATGCTTTCAGTGTGTGAGCGCTGGGCCGTGTCTCCACACCTTCTTGCGATGATTTGCGCCAAACAGAGTCGCAGGGTTTCCCACGCTCGCTAGGTCATTGTTTCAGCATGGGACTGGTGTGCCAAAGCCAACGGACGTTGCGAACCTAGCCTAGATAAACAGACTCCTTCAAAGCTCTATCTTTTGAGATGTGCGATGCAAACTTATAAGAAATTGATTTATACCAACATTTTGTCAACTCATAATTTAGAATATTATATCAGCGATATTTGTAATCGTGACGAAATCGATCGGACGGCATATTAATTCCTGAAAAAAACAAAGTTTATGTTAAAGCATTAAGTTAGCTGATTACAAAGACTAGTCCAGAAAAGGTGGTCGAGATCTGGGATTCGCTTTTACCGTGGGAAAGTGCGCCGGGGAACAATAGTGCAATACGCAGCAAAGAACGGAATTAACTCGGCCAAATAATACCCCCAACAGCTCCTCGCGTGGCGATTAATGGTAATGATCATAAAAACACACTAGAAAACCACACCAAATATGGAATCAAGATGAGGAGACGAAATGGGAACAGGCACACATTTTTTTCACTCCTCAAACACTCGCCCGTTTCAGATAAAGTCGTTACTATATTTCTCTCTCCCTTTCTTATCAGGAGAGTAGCTGCACGCGCGTGCGCCTGGCTTGTGTGATATAAAATAATGAAATTGGATGGAGAGGGAGGTTTTGGATCGATGATGTTTGCATGATGAGACAGCTTCACTGATGATTGATTTTGATGATTTTATAAATCATAACTAATAAGCGTGTGAATATATGCAAGATGTCGTTTATTTGATTTTCCTACCACACGCCGATAAACGCATGTGGGCACGCGCCTTCGGACGACGACGGTTTCGAAAAACCACGCGTGGCGCTTGTTTTTATTTTATAATTTTTTTTAAAGAGAAATGAGAGTTAAAATCGCAACTTCTCTCTGACCAGATGGTGTTCAAAATTTGAACTTTTAATTGTTCAGGAAATTAAAAATTAATTTTTCTTTAACGGCGCGATAAGATTTGTAAAGATACGTGTGAATCAACCAAATGTTACTCATGTATTATTTGGGGG
>BQKZ01000688.1:122403-137467 GCA_036244855.1 Temnopleurus reevesii
ATAAGACAAAATCAATTTTGCTGCATTTTAAATGATGCTTCTTTAAACTGTCGCCCACTTAAAAAGCATCGACCAAGTCAGTGAAACCATGATAGCTATTATAACAACCATTGTGAAAGAAAGCATAAATTATACAAGATTTTGAAATACTCTACCTTTTCTTTAGAAAAAAAATTGTTTACATACTTTTCCCAAAATGTTTTGAAAAATGAATACGTCGAAACGGATGTTCGCAATTCATTGTTCGTACGAGAAAATGAAAATAAAAACAAACAATCAAGACATTCTTTGACATTTCAATTTTCATTTAAAATTATCAAAGCAAGTCAGAATTAAGAAATAATATTTAGGCGTGAATACTTATTTTCACGTGGGAGTCCACTTTCGTTTACTTCCGCGCGAGAGAGAAAGAGAAAGATAGAAAGACCAGGGAAGGGTTGTTTAATTCGAATTCTTTTCAATTGTCTCCCAATCCTATTGACTCGTTATTGAGCAGATGTCGACGAAGAAAATATCACGAAGCATATCCCCAAATTACCCCTTGGGCACGACTTACAATAGAACGGCGAAGTTTCCCACGGTACGAACTCATACCCACGCGCTCCCACGGTCTTTCTATGGGATGACATACGGATTAAGCCAACAATCATTGCGTTTTCATTGTTGCTCAGCGGTCGATTTCTCTCTTTTTTTTCCTTACCTCTCTCCGTCAAACATTGGGGTTAGATTTGGTGATTCATTGGAGCGAGTCCCCCTTCAGCCTCTTCACGTTTGGTTTTCTTTTATTGGTTCTCCGCAGCGAGGTACTGACCCCTGCAGTGGTGTTTATACCAGTGGTCGAGTCACGCGCCGAGCTTGTTTGCTCAGCAAAGCCACAAAACGTAACGCGCCTCCCCATTGGCTGGAATAATGCCCGGTGTGCGTTCGCCAACACACACGTCGACCAATCCGCACGCGTCAATAGGTCACTCAAGTCGCCCCGTGCGAGGCGAGCGAGGTGGATGCATAGAGAGCGCTGATTGGCTACTGTGTGGAAGAATTTCACGCTCGAGCGCCATAGGCACGCGCGGGCTATATATAGGGGTCGTCTGCCTGTGGAAAATCATAACAACCGCTCTCACGCTCGTATCCACACTTGATCTCTCCTCACTCTCTTGGACTCGAGCGACTCTATTCGTCTCCCTACGGATTTATACTTCTGTGATTTCAACTCTTTCGATTTTCTACAACAGTATACCTTATAGCAATCATGCTGACCTCAACTGGATACCAACAAATGGACATGTGCTCTAGCAGACCTAGGGTGAGTTTTCGCAACCTGTTTACTCCTCAACTCATTATATCAGTCTAGTTTTAATTATTTATTCAACAATTCTGATAGTTAATAATCTAACCATGTAACTGCATATGTAGCATATCACTGCACAGTGCACATGAGCCACTATATTTCACATAATTATACTATTCTGTACCATATTTAAATACTCTGTCATTTATCAGTTATAGAAACCCAAATTCAATGTTGAAAAAACCATAATGTTCATGTCAAATGCTAGTTTATGAATGTTGTTATTTATTATCGTATTTTCCTCTTTTTAATTACAGACTGCAAAGCATCTTACTGAACGCAAAAGGCGAGCTCGCATCAATGAAAGCCTTCTACAGCTGAAGAGTATGGTGTTCCCAGTCATTAAGAAAGATGTAAGTATCCGAACATCACAAATCTTGTAATAAAACAGTCAAAATGTTACGTAATTCGCCATAAATCATTTTTTAACGCTAGAATATTTGGTCTAAATCAGAAATTGGGAGCTAGATCTATCTGCCTGGGAATACACAACACTTGGCGTTTGGCTTTTCACACTTTGGAAGAAATATAAGAAAGCCAAGATTTGAAATTGGCGCTAAACCTGTTACGGATTTAATCTTGTTCCTTGACTTGATTGGCGCGAAGATTCACCCCTTTTATTCTCGAAGGTGTATCTTTGTCCCCATCAACCGAGATTATTGATTAATTAAATCCCCAGCACCCATCCAGCCATTGTTTGTGTACTCTGGTCCTGGTTTGTATAGAGGGGGGTTACGTGGAGATGGGACGTGTGCGAACAATGTTTACTCGCGAGAACAAACGACTTGGTTTTCTATTGAATGAGCTCATCTATTGAGGGACGAACCGTGGGAAAGTCTCGCCGAGGAGTAATCCACGGAGCTTCTCTCCCACGCTCAACCGCAGCTGCGGGGTCGGGCTATCTTTGGACGGGCGGAGTGCGGTTTTGAGGGTTTGATTGTGGGCAAACATTTCGCAACACTTCGCAAATAAAGATGAAAATGTAAGCTAGGTCAATTGATTTGTAGATGTTAATATGTTGTTTTCGATTTGCAATACTTATGAATTTTCCCTCTTTATATCTTTAATCCAGATTGCTCGACACCCGAAGATGGAGAAAGCTGATATCTTGGAAATGACTGTCCGTTACCTCAAGGACATCCAGACCCCAGAGCAAGGCGAGACGAAAGGGAACGGTGTCACCAACTACCATGCTGGCTTCACAGAATGCTTGAGCGAGGTCTCCAACTTCATGTCATCTTGCGAGAGCATAGACATCGAGACCCGACTTCGCCTCCTTGGTCATCTCGCAGATCGCTGCAGTACCATCAACGAGCCCGAACAGAAACCAGATGTATCCCGTCTGCAACCCGCACCAGTTGAGCAACCCCAACAACGTGTTGCCTCACCTGTTACCATCTCCCAGCAACAGACCAGAGTTGCCGCCGCCGCTCCAAGCCCGATCAGCCTCCCGGCAACATCACCCAAGCAGCAGTTCGCCACCGCACCGAACGGCATGGTTCTCCTCCTCTCCGCATCCACCCTCCAACCAAACCCAGTCATCTCCGTCAAAGTCCCCGCCAATGACGGTGTCCTCACCCCACCCCAATCGCCGATCTCCCCCGAGCCAGTCATGGGAGCCACCCGTTTCACCCCCTCCCCCGTCGATATCAAACCCTCCAAGACAACATTGGAAGCCAAGCACCACCGCTTCGCACCTTACCAAAGGCACAGCATCAAGTCAGTCGACAAATCTATGTGGAGACCGTGGTAACTCCTCAACCAAACTCTCAATAGACTCTACATCCATTTAAAAGTACTACCAACGTCTTCCATATCTTGAACTGTCTACGCCGATGTGTAAACCTTGTGATGGAAAATTGCGGGAATTCATGTGAACAATGAACTAAAATAATTTGTCACGTCGAGGAAATTTGCACCAGCACCACAGTGACTGTATTTTTCTACTGATATATTTTGTTTTTTGTACATGATTGATATATAAAAGTGATAAATTGTGTTGAATGTCGCCGGTCGATAGAAGCCAATTGCCTATATGAAGAAAAAAGAGAAAATCAAATAAAAAAAATAACATAACAATTTAAACATATTTTGTCATTTTACTTTATTAACGACTTGAGTCAAAGATTTGTGAAAGCTACAGACAGAGAATGGATAATGAGAATGAAAAAAAAAGAAGTGGATGGAGGCGTTAAAAGTGGGTTGGCAGAAGTGAATGTGTGTACGAGTGGAAACAAATGTAATAAGGAAAGAAGCAAGAGAAGTCGCAGAGTAGGTGAGAGAGAGAGGAAAGAAGAGAGAGAGAGAGAGAAAGGGGGGGGGGGGGGGGGGGGGGGGAGTCGAAATCGGGAAAAGGGATGACTGGAGAAGATGGAGAAAGAAAAAGCCGATAGAGAGAGAGAGAGAGAGAGAGAGAAGGGCGGGTAAATTGAAAAGAAAGAGGCCAGAAAACAGTGAAAGACCAAAAAGGGTGGAGAGCAGAAAGAAATTAAATTATATAAGAGACAGAGAGAAAAAAAGGAGTGGTGGCAAGGTGAACATATTAAACAAAAAACATGAACCTGAGGAAGTCCTCGACCGAATTTGAAAAGTGATTTTTAGAGAAGTTGTTCATTTCTCCAAAATTCACGAGTACATCAAGTTATGGAGTATAAATACGAAGAAAGCATGACTGTTCATGAAAACATATTACCAAGTTGGCACACTCTCTTCAACCTAAACAAATTTAAGCCAACTAAAAATGATTAATCATAAGCAATATATGAATGTGATATAAATCTAATTTAAGTTTGAAAGCTCTATCACCATGATCACGCATTTTAGGACAGACCTGACAGAATGAGAGGGGAGAAAGAGAGAGAGAGAGAGAGAGAGAGAGAGAGAGAGAGAGAGAGAGAGAGAGAGAGCAAGAGAGATATAAGGAGGGAGAGAGAAAGGGGGGGGGGGGCAAGTTCACATTTATTATCAACACTCAAGTACACGTGCTCCGTCATTATTAGCACACGTAAAATACCTCGTCCACGATATCAAATGAGGTGACTGGTTTATTTTCAAATTAATCCGTTGGGTAGGGAGAAATAAAGGGCGGGATGGAGGGGGAAACAGGTCCCCAGGCTTTTTTGGTCAGAGCTACACAATAGCACCTGTAACGATGCTCCTATTCAAACTCGCGACAGACGAGAACAAAGAAATAGAAGGACGAACGCCGGGCTCGAAACGTGAACTACGCCCTCATGCGTCATAGGCACTACAGCGTTTAAGAAAAAGCCACGCTCATGCTGCTTTTGGTGGCTTTCAATAATCTGATAATATGGTGTTGAGCATCTCTCTGGTTATTCGAAATAAAGCTAAGACATAAATAATTGATGCCCTAAACCCACACACCTTTTGAAAACGGCCCGACCTGAACTGTTTCCTTTCTTTTCACTCAAATTAAAAAAAACAGTAAAATTATCGGAAAACAGGAATCCAACGTGAAGTTATTTTCAGAATAGATACATACACAAATGAGATAAAAACAGTCATTTTTATCCGCCCTTTGCTCCTTTCTAAGTCTTATTTTCTACATGAGATCTGCCCCCACCCCAAAATAATATATACTCACAATTTAATATGCTTTCTTTCAACCGATGCAATTCAAAAAAGGTCATCGCTGAGCAGTCCAAACAATTTTCTTTTGGCCGTACCAATAAAAATGGCAATGTTATGGAATTGAAAAGGAAAGATAACGTAAATGTTCATGTTGATAATGGAAGTGAAAATCGTCTTCACAAAACGAAATGTTAATATTTTCAGGAAAGAAACCCAAGGATCAAATGTGAATAAAGCCGAGATATAATATTTCTGTATCTTGGAATTACAACTGTCCGACATGTACAGGTCTCTTTTAAAAGAAATTATCTCTCTTTTATTAATACCGACGATGGCACTATATCACAAAATAGCAACGTTGTCGGTCTGCATATATATAAAAGATAAACACTGTTGTTTTCGTCTTCACAAAACGAAATGTTATTTTATCTAGGAGAGAAGTCCAAGGAATAAATGAGAATAAAGTAGAGGTATGATATTTCTGTTTCTTAGAATTATAATTGTTCTGCGTTTACAAGTATCTGTTCAAACAAATTTTATTAATGCAGAGGATGACAATACATCACAAAATAATAATGTGGTCGGACTACATGTATGAAATACGTGCAATTACCTCCCTTTTATCCTTTAAACGTCATTGTAAAATCTTATCATTGCTAAAAACGTAATCGATGTCCGGTACTTTTTTTTTTTAATTTCGCTCTCTATTTTTTTATGTTTCTTAAATGTTTTAATCATGTATTTATTATGTATCTTATGTTTTTTTATATTGTATGTTTGTATGTTTGTATGTTTGTATATATTTTGTATTTTGTATTTTTAATCGTACAGGGCCCCTTGGAAGATCAATTTCATTATTGAAAGGGCTACCTTGTATAAAAAAAAAGAAACCTAATAAATAAATAGAATAAATAAATAAAAAAAAAGATAAACGTTGTTGCTTTTAAATAACCATTTCATTTATTATCTGTGTCTGCCGATCAACGTATTCTAACATGAAGATAATATAATGTAAATTTACAAATGATTCAAATTCCACAACCACGTCGCAACACAAAAATCAATATTCAAACATGAACCTCCTTTTTTTTATTGATTAAATACTAGCTGGCTCGATCGATCATAATAATTTCAGGAAATGACATCCGATCATTGTTTAAGTTTTAGCTTAGACCCCTAATCAAGAATTGATCATTTNACTTAATGCAAACAAAAGTACCCCAGACACTTCCAGAAAGCCCTGAAAATCATATTGGTGAAGATTGGAGCTTAAAAAGTGAAAAATTATAGGAATAACATGAACTTTTATGAAGCTGTTTGGCGCCCTCTATCAGCAATATTGTGATAAATATGACATGATGCAATTATTGTCATATTTTGACCTCTAAATGTGTTTAATGAAGTCATGGAATGTGTTTAATGAAGTCATGGAATGTGTTCCTAAGATATTAAAGGGGGATAATACCACATTTCAGTCATGTTTTAATCCACAATATTGATTTTAATAGACCATATGTCAAAAGTGACAAAATTCACCCTTTTTTAATGTATTTTATTGAATTGCGCCCTCAAACGGTGACCTTGAGAAATTCCGACGGTCAGAAATGGTAGATTACGACTTGCTCTACATCTGTGCCATATTTCAGCCCGATCCGTCAAATATTTTGGAAGTTCTCGAGGGGGGGGGGCACATTGTGCCCCCCCCCCCCCCTTGGGCCACAGAGACATCAAAATAGCTTGGGCTTTTTAGGGTTAAGTAGGGACTTGACTTGATTGTTTATAATAATTTCAGGAACTGTCATCCAATCATTGTTTACATTTTAGCTAAGCCCCCTAATCAAGAATTGATCATTCGATTGAAAGAATATTTGAATTAAACCCTAAAACGTTCTAAATCACCACTTTATCTTGTCAATTGCCCGTCAAGGGGAATAATTTTTGCCACACGATCTGGAATAGTAAGTTGGAACACGCGACCACATTTTGTTTGTCTCACGAATGACTCGTGCAGAACGACTTGAGTCAGCGAGTAAACAAATTTCCCGCGTCATCGCAAACGTTATTCTTCCGCTTTTGGCTAGAACATTGAAATTCCCCCAAAGCTGTCTGTCATGAATTCCTAACCAGTGATGTCATCTAATTAACACAGTTGACTAATATAAGGCTAATTTGATTTGAGGTTAATCACAAAACAATGGAACGCGTTCGCAATGCAAACCGCAAAAACAACACACGCTTGCAGAACGTGACTAGATTTTTAGTCGCATTCCTTTCTTTTTTGTTACATTCTACAAACGATTGTTGTTAACAATGTTTCACCTCGGTACAGTGAGGTCGCCACATTAAACAAGGACATACTTATCAACAATATCTTATGATGATCGCAACAATGTGCATGCATTTGTCAATTTAGTTCATAGTATTTATGTGTGAGCAGACACGTACGGATTTGATTACGATCTGCGCGTTGCTGAATCTTGTTTTTTATTTGTTCTAGATCATATCTCATCGTCACCGCAGTGGTACGGGTAAATAATGGTATGATAAGCGAATGAAACTTAATTGCCTAAATAGACCATTTTATGAGCTAGGCGTGAATATGATTTTGTTGATTTGGGTCAAGAGATTCTGCTTGAAAAACGTTTTTTAAATGAGTGGTCAAAATATGGATGTGGCACGTTATTTTCCACAGTCGGTCAGCGCGCACACTTTAGTACACACGTGATTGTACGCTCTTTAATGGTATATTTTATGAGAATGTCGTAATATAATAAAACTAAACATTGTTAAAGACATTGTTTAATATTCTGATTTTGTAATCTAATAAAATCTAATCAAGATGTGTAACCTTTGTTATTACATTCAGATTGATGAAAAAACAACATAGAGTAAAAAAAAAAAAAGGGAATTTATACAGGCACTCTCGATATATCTATGAAAATTGAATGAGGTGTACCACTGTCGATTTGATATTTTAGTGTGCAGGACAAATATTGATTTTTTTAAAGGATTTTTGAAATACTAAACATTGATTTCAAAGCTTAATATTTTGACATCTTATAATTATGTAAATCGTGAACCATTTAGGTATTTAGAATCTGTCAGATGAGAATTTCTCAAACGTAAACAATTTAATACAATGCCTTTAAGAAGGTGAAAATGTTTCTTTAAAATCAGAAAATATCTAATGAATTTCATTAAAAATACAATTATCTGAGACTTTATTTCTCTCCGGTCATTGTTTTAAAACTATTTCCAAAATAGCTAATATTTCGCTCATTGAATTTTGCTCGGAAAGCAATCAACGCGACGCGTTCATGAATCAGACGAAATTGAAAGACCATAGCACAAATCTAATAAGTGAGAAAGTATAATATTGGTAGGGAAAACATGCATCAACACACGTAAACATTTTCATGAAATTCCTTTTCATCGTGTTTATTATCGACAAGAGGCGTTGCCAAGACTTCCCTTTCAACAGCACAATTTCAATAGAACAATAACACAGTTCGAAAAGCTTCTAACTTAACGAGCGTGGGTGTGAAAAAGACAATCATGACAATTGCACAGGTTTCGCGGATATAGCCTTTTTTTTTTGCTTCTTTTGAGTATAATTTGAAAAGATCATTTATACGGGTAAAGTACATTCGTGGAAGAGGAGACGCGAAAACAATGTATAATGTAGTTCGAAGATGCATTGGAATCCCACCAACACGGATATACACTTTGAAAACAAATAGTTTGGTTGGAGTTGTTTGGAATATATCCTTTATTAGGGAATCGCAAGTCAAGTGAATTAGATGGATTAAAGCCATCTATTGATGTTTCAGGGGCATGGGGGGAGCTTATGAACTTTCTATGGTGATGGCGATAAAATCAAGCAAGATATGATTCCATTTTCCTTCAATTCAGAATTCTTACATATTCACTTAATTAATGGTTAGTTGAATGTCATCCGATTAATGCTGATTGGTTAGTAAAAAAAAAATTATTATCTGATTATGAACAATTATTGCCAATCTCAACCTTATGATTCCATCAAATTTTGGTTATTATTTTTACTTAGATATGGGCCAAGAAAATGACCATGGACTCAACAAAGGCATATAGGCCTATTTCACACAAACCATTTGCATTTTGTATTTGCTTAACACTTTCGAGAAAAAACATTTACCGTTCATCATCCCGTATTATTTTGTTTAGTGGTTATTTGACTATGAATGACTGGGATCTGTTTATGTATATCTGTATATCAATGTACATGTTTTTTTTTTATTTCTTGGAATCTGCAATAATGGCCGCGAATGATGTCGAGTATGATAAACCGTTTTTACGCGAAATGTATAATAGTTTTATTTTGCTCATGATATTTATCACTTGTTTCGGTTTGTGAAAAATCAGAATTTTGCTCTGTTTGATATGTATATTACTGTTCATGTTTGCTTCTTTATTTCTTGGAATCTTCAATAGTGGCCGCGAGTGATTTTTACGCAAAATACATTTTAGTAATATTTTGCTCATGTGGTTTATCAGTTGTTTCGGTTTATGAAAAATCAGAATTTTGTTCAGTTTGATATGTATATTACTGTTCATGTTTTTTTCTTCATTTCTTGGAATCTTCAATCTTGGCCGCGAATGATTTATACTTTAATAAACTGTTTTTACGCAAAATGATTAATGGTGACATTTTGCTCATGTTGTTAAACATTTGTTCTGGTTTATAAAAAAAAATATTTTTATTTTCATTTTTGCCAATTTTATGCTGACAGTATGTTACCTAACCTCAACATCAATTTTGCTTTCATCGTTCATGGACGTGGGCGTGAACGTTCTAAATGGAAAGACAATTGCCAAGGTTTCTCCAGGGGGATCCTATTCAATTTAATTTGAAAAGAACATTTTATGCGGGTAAGTACATTCATGAACGGAGACGCATGGTTTTTAAGAAAACAATGCATAATATAGTTTTAGGATAGAATGGAATCCCGCCCACAAGGATATACTCTTTGATAACAATGTTTTTGTTGGGTATGTTTTGGAACAAATCCTTTGCATTTATTAGGAAATCGCTAGCCAAGTGAATTAGGCGGATTAAAGCCATTTATTGAGTTGAGTATTGAGGGAGTTTATAAACCAGTTGTAAACCATGAGTTGGCGGAGATAAACATAAACAATTTACCCTTCATGTTTATGTTGGTAACGTGAATTTTCATGCATTTCTACCTATCTAAATGATGGACAAATTTATTTTGGTTAATGCTGGTTCATATTCAAAACCATACCTACAAACATAATTTCCCACTCATTACTTAAAGTTGTTCAATCAATGTTGGATAATGTATTTGATTTAGATATTGGACAACATATTCGAGTATATTTTTGCCCACAGTTATATAATTTTCACTCTCTAAACTTTATGACACCAATTAAAAGTAACATATCTCCATTTGGCGACCCTGCATTATTTTGTATGTGTTATCTTTTGTTTGATTATTGGACAACATGATCGAGTATATTTTTACCTGTAATGATGTAATTTTCACACTCTAAACTTTATGACACCAATTGAGGATAACACATATCTCACTTTCGTCACCCTGCATTATTTTGTATGTGTTATATTTTGTTCAATGTTTATTGATTATGATTTATTAAAATTGTTAACGTAATTTTATTTTTTGGAGTCTTCAATTCGACCATACCGCCCTCGGATAATACTAGTAAAGATTGAAGACGGGTTTAAGTAGATAAAAAATAAGGCAATATGGCACAACATTAACAAAGACCGGACAAAATAATATCCACATTTGGTGGAATGTTGGTAAGATACATATTGAAATTGGTAATAACATTCTGCTCATTTTGGTTCAAATTGCTACGGTGTGAGACTAAACAGTTGTATTTTGCGTGGTCTCCATAACCATGACACCAACATGATTCTAACAATGTCTAATAGCCTCAATCTTTCATGAACGTGAATGTGAACGCTTTCTTTATTGAAAATACAATTACCGCGGCTTCTCCAAGACAATGTTATTTTGAAAAGATCATTTATGCAAGTACATTCGTGAATGTGGACGTTTCTCTATTGAAAAGACTATTACCACGGCTTCTCCAATACAATCTTATTCAATATTTTGAAAAGATCATTTGTGCAGGTACATTCGTTAATGTGAACGTTTCTTTATTGAAAAGACAATTACCACAGCGTCTTTAAGACAATCTTATTATTTTTAAAAGAACATGTATACAGGTACATTCGTGAAAGGAGGGGTGTGAAAACAACACACACCCTACTGTCCTAGCGAGAATAGATTCTCACTAATACATGTAATACCAAACACGGATGTAAACTGGCCTGTAAAGAGGAGTAAAAAGAATATAATTTGATAGAAATGGTATCAGGATAAAGCTAAAATCAATTGACTTGATTAAGGACTCGCTCACCATATGATTTAGGTGGATTAAAGCCATTAATGTATTAGGAGCTTTTATGCATTAGGAGCTTTTGTCTCTTTATGTATTGTATTGTTGACGAAGAGAAACACTAGTGAGATCTCATAACTTGAAGAACTTAATGCTTATGACACTTTAAGTCTGCTGACCATTAAGTTTGTTATGTTCATGTTTACAAGAATTATGCCGGCTAAAATCATCAAGATTAATTCATAATCCATATGAATATTGCAATTAAATATGTTTCTATTTAGTGATCGCGTTAATAGATCAGTTAGAAATGAAATAATTCAAATGACTTTATGTAGCAATCGATGCTGCTGATGTTCTGTCGAAGAATAATCGATGATATTTGTTTTACAACTTCTTTGCTACTTGGATCATACATTCGTTCATTGCGAAAAACATAGAAAGATAGGATTGAATTGCTGTCTTAGTTTCTTTTTAATTAGCATGACTGATATAATTCAGTTTTGCGAATGAAATGAAATATACAATTTTAACTGCTAAAGAGCAGATAATGCAATTTGCATTTGTATTGCAATTTGTATTGTCAGATCAATGACAATTTCTAAACTATATGGCTCGTATTCCGATAGCGAGGTTTAAGTTAACCCTGGTCTAAATCTGTGATTTAAGTATGGGTAGCCAAAAGTGCCAAAACTTTATTTACAATGAATACTTCTTATGTTAACTGCTCTCTTTTCCCATGCTCTAATAATGTAGAAAACTATTGAAGTTTTTATTCCGAGACAGTTTTAAATACTATGAGTGCCAAATGTGCTGGTAAATTAAACATCGACTGTTATAGATTCAAGCCTCTTTTGGCTTCCCATACTTAAACCACAAATTTAAACTCTAGTTTAAGTTAAACCTTAAATCAGAATACGGGCCTATATGGTTACTTAATTTCATAAATGAATGTGTTTCCTACCAATAGCAATTTAAGACATTATTTGAAGTTTTGCCTAACATGTGTAGGATTTTGGGAGACTTTTCTTCAAATGAATGTACCAACAGTTAAAGATACCGACCTCTCAAACCTCGCCATATTAACATTAACAATAACACTTAACATCAATAACACTGATCTGCTGATAGAGTTAAGAAACAGTATCAGTATATTCTACTCCGCTAAAAGATTCCTATTCAAGTAAAGAAATGAGTGGTAAAGTAGACTTACAATGTTCTGTCAAAAAGGTATGCATTAATTTGAAAGAGATCAGTGAGGATGAATTTCGTATATCAAGAGGTAGTTCATTCCAGAATTGCAAAAGAAAACGTTGTAAAAGAACGGCCAATATGAACAAGTTTTGAGTTTGACTATTAACAAGTAAAAAAAAAAAACAGAATTGTTTTCATATTGCTCGGTGATCCAATATATTAAAACCTACTTTTTATCTTTGAAAATGTATATACGAGAAGTGAGAATCATGGAAAAGACCAGGAAAAAGATTCCTAATGAAAAAAAATAAGTTGAAAACAACCAACAAACATGACTAATGATATATGGGGGCACCGTTCAACTATAATGGCATATCTGACACCAGTTCCTATTTTTTTTATCAGCCATTAACACCTAAAAAGTAGAGGTTATTAGAAAATATAATCATCCCACCCCTGCTAAAGCTGGCTTTTTAATATTCCGTCGATTTTCGAGGCAAGTTCTTTTCTTTCAAACACGTACGCCGTTTTCAACACGCGAATGAAATAAAAGAAAGGTATCGTGTTATTAATGATAAATCGACATTTCGCACCTTTTATAACTGATCTATTATAAAGACACCTTGAAGTATGATATATCCATCTAATCTTCTTGTCCAACGTACACTAAACATGAAAAATCACCCAATTACAATCAAAGTTATTCACAGAATACAACTGCGATGAAATATTACTCGATGACAAGCAACGAATACACAGGAAATGTTTTGATGAAATATTACTCAATTACATGACTATGAAAGCAAGAACTTTATCTGCTTGGCATTCTTTCCGATCTTCTTTAACCCCGTTTCATATCTTGTCATTGGCTCAGTTACATATTCGTTTCATGTAGCCAACTTATTCCCCAGCGCGAACTTGATCTAATCTACCGTCTTAATGCGCAAATATGTAGGGATATGTTTAGCAAACGCTGATTTCCTTCGGCTTGGGTTCGTCGTATATTTATCATCAGCCAAGCGTCTTCTCTTTGAATTTCTGCACATGGTGATCTAGCTGTGTAAACACACTCCAAGAAAATCGTCTGATGTCTATTTTTAGCAAACATTTATTAAAATTAGAGTCTACCCTCATAGTAACATTTGTTCAGCAGGGGCAGAAACATAAAATGGACAGAACAAAAAAAATGTACGTCATTAGCGCACAATCGAACATTTATCATAATTATGTCAACGTTATTATATGCTACTTTTCTCTAAAAATTTTATTTCCTCAAAACTATAGCAAAATGATATCTTCATGATAGATATGTAGATCCTATATTTTGAAATAAATTGCGAATTCTGTATCATAAAAATAAACAAAAACGATGGTTAGTTTTGCACCCCTGACAACATCAAATTAGCAACAATTCTGACAAGTTTTACTGATTACCCATTTTTAAAATCATTGAAACTTCACAGCTTTGTTATCATTTTTATATTTTTACGTTGTTCTACTCCTCAAATTGTTCTGCTCCTATTAATAAATGACTATTTAGCATGGATAGACTCCAATTTCAAAGCTAAATCATACCTCGGCGTTTACAACCATCGTCTGCCTATATAGCATTCACGAATTTGAATGATTCTCCTTGAAAGTGCAAATACGGAGAGGAGACGCCTGACCAACGATGAAGGCGTTCGACTGTGTCTCGACGCACGCACTCGCGGACGCTTGCCAGACCTTGGTTCTAAACGCAAATAATTTGATTGAGCAATCCTGCTGTAACAGGCATTCTTTATGCATGAGCTTGAAATATACTTTGGGTCTTTGGGCAAAGTGTGACTGCGTCTTTAAGGTACCTATCATTAAAAAGAGATCCCATAAATGCCACCTGTAGTTGAACTTCCATCTTCCAAAATTTCTCGCATCAATAATATTCCTTTCTTAAGAATTATTTGCGCTTTGTCAAACCTGTGAATGAAAAATGAAGCTGCAAAGAAAAAGATACCATATATCAATTTCAGGCTTAAGTCATTTATCTTTGCTTTTTGTCAAAAATAGGGTCGAATTGAACTAGGAGCGTGGGAAAACTCGGGATGTTTGAATCGAACTATTGATAACGTAGAATCCCAATTGTCACTTTTAATGCCCCTCTTTCATTTGCTTTCTATTCGGCCCGAGCCGTTCGCGAGAGCTTCGCGAAAGTTGTCCCGATTGTGGATGCTGTGGGTGAAGGGTAAAGGCAATAAAAAAATAGAACATAAAGGAAAGAAGGAGAAAGGAAGAAAGAGAGAGAGAGGGGGGAGGGAGGAAGAAAGAGAGATATAGCGAGAGATAGGGGCGGAGGGAGAGGGGGGGGGGTAGACATGGTAGAGCAGAAAGATAGATATGAACCGTCCGCGAGAGCTTCGTGAAAGTTGTGCAAATGTGGACATCATTGATGATGGGTGAATCTTACATTAGACGAAAAAGAAAAGAGAGAGAGAGAGAGAGAGAGAGAGAGAGAGAGAGAGAGAGAAG
>BQKZ01000688.1:137777-151634 GCA_036244855.1 Temnopleurus reevesii
AAGGAAAAAGCCATTGTTAATTTCATAGTCACTCCGTCTGTAAAATCATGTATTTCTGGAGTTCACTTGCTCCGGTGCTATTTATCATCATATTGAAAAATTCGTCTATTATTTATATGATCATTGTGGGGCGGGACAAAGGGATAAAAGAGAGACGCACGTATGACGAGTAGATATTATTTACGACGGAACTTTGGTAGCCGACGGGTTCAGACGGTACATTGGGTTCAGAGTTGAAAAGGGGACGCTGATCAGAACTGGGAGGTGTTTCACCAAGAATTTGAGAACGAGTTTAAGATCGACTGATATCCTTCTTGTGCGTAGTAATTCATAATTAGTACGCGCATTCAGTGCAAGAATTGATGCCAGTCGATCTTTAAGTCGTGCGTAACTTTAAAAACGATTTGGTGAAACACCGCCCAGGTCCGAAAGGAGATTTGAAAAAAATATATTTTTGATGAAATCGTCAGTGATGTTACAAATCGATAAAGAAGGGACTGCTACATGGGCACTGCAAAATCCCGACATAGCGACAAGAAAACAAACAAAAAACTAAACGAAACATGTATAATGTTATTAGAAATTCAGTATGCATCATGATGAATCCGTTTCCGCAGAAATAGTTACTCGGAGCTAGAGTAGCCCCAAAAGCGTATTTATCCTTTTATCATGTTTAGCATATTTATATATTTTTTTTGCAAAAAAAAAAAAGAAGTATTCAGTCGTCTTTCGTGTCAAACATTTATTTTACTGACAAAAAGATCTGGAAACCCTTCTATTTCAAAACGATAGAATGAACTATTTACATGTTCCCATATGATCCCCATATCTCAGAATGTGACAAATGTAGATATATTGTGTTTGTACGAAGGGGAGGGGGTGGGGGTAAATATATTCATGCTCCTGTCTTCAGGGTCCACTGTACCACACATTTTGCTTTATATAGCCTGAGTCTGTCTAACATTCATTAGTTTATGAAATTTGGAAGACGACCTGTGAACTAACACGAGAGTCAGTCGAACGTCTTTAACGTCAGTCAAGCGTCTTTCCGCTATATTCATGCGTTCACGGGGCGTCTTTCAAATGACATGAATGTGAGGCAGATGTTGGCTACAAAGGCAAAGGTATGACGAAAAATTTTAGGCAAAAGCAGGTCTAAACCACCCAAACATCATTTCAAATTGTATTTATCAGATCAAAACATAGTATTGAATCTGTAATCTCGAATAAGTGTTTTCATTCTATTTGTATTGAGAGAATCATCGTGAAGATGCTTAAGAATCAAGGTGTGATAATTGAGGTACTTCTATGATTGTAATCGACGCTAATCAGATAAGATGTTGTGAAGATCTCGGGTCTATACTTATATTCTGTATAACATCTAGTTTTCATGGCCACTGAAGGTGAGGAAGAAGAAAAGAAGAGGATGAAGAAGAAGATCTGGAGGATAAGGAGAATAACCAATATAGAAAAAAGATGAAAAACTGCAGTCGGCAATGATGCCAAGAAGACCAAAATGTGAAATACCCAAACCTAGGAGAGGAAGAAATATTTTCTCTCCTTCCAGAAAATATGCATGTTTATTGCAGTTTTCTATGTAAAAAGTATGGACCAGAAAAAGAAGAAGAGGCAGTAGTAAGGAGAGGAAGAAACAACAACAAGAAGAAGAAGAAGAACAACAACAACAACAAAACGAAGATAAAGAAGAAGATGATGATGATGATGAAGAATAGGAGGAGGGGGAAAAGAAGAAGAGTGAACAAGAAGAAAAAGAAGAAAAAAAGAAGAAGAAAAATAAGAGGGGAGGAAGAAAGCGAGGAGGAGGAGGAGAAGAAGAATAATAGAGTAGAAGAAGAAGACGAAGAAAAAGAGGACAAAGAGGAGGAGGAAGAAGAAGAAGACGACAAAGAAGAAGAAGAAGAAGAATAAGAAGAAGAAGAAGAAGAAGAAGAAGAAGAAGAAGAAGAAGAAGAAGAAGAAGAAGAGGAGGAGAGCAGGAGAAAGGGAGGTGAAGGTGATTCCTATCATATACCATCACACTATAAAGCTCTATTTGTTGAGGTTTTGTTTTCAAATCACGCTTGCAGGATAAATATTGATGAGAAGGATTTACATCCGGGAAATAATCTTGTACGGTGACAAAAATGCCTTGCATCTGATTCTGACGAACAGGATTTTAAGAAAAAAGTCAAAAAAATATGACGCGCAAGACAAAGAAAAAAGGGAATATCCGCCTGGCTCCCGTTTATTTGACAGGTTTTTTTTAACGAATAGAATTAAAATGTTAAAAGAGAATTAAAGGCGATGATACCATTTATACAATGACGTGCTGTGTGAACTTACGTCATCAAAAGCCAATGATATTTTGCTCGTCCAAACACTAAAAAGGTAGCCTAATTCGGCATTACACGGATCAGGATATTGGTATCGAAGTAAACCTACCAATAACCCTTTTGAAAAAAAATCTCTCTTGTCTCGGGAAAAGCTGTTTATGATACCAATGGTGAACGGACCTTGCCTCAGCAAGGCAAAATATTGTGGCATTATCATATTTTGGTCCAGTCAATCATGCTTCCTCAAAAGATGACTGCATGAAAATCTAAAAAGAGAAACATGGGTTTTACGGTGTATATGCATGATTCAAATTTAAAATTTCTAAGAGAAGAAGAGAGAAAAGGGAGAGACCTCTAACCAGGTTCACGTTACCATCCGAAAGACGCGACAGGGACTCGAATCCGCAGCCCAGGGACCAACTGGAGTCAATTTGTGACTGTCCACAGTGACTGTCAAACTCAGCATGTTTATGCCACGACGCCCCAGTCAAAGGTGTTGATCAGTTAGTTCGTCAGTGGGTGTATTAGTTAGCTAGTTTGTTAGTTTGTTAGTTAGTTAGCTAGCTATAGTAAGTTATTTAATTAGTCATGTGATTACTTAGTTACTTACTTCATTAATTAGTCAGTTACTTGAGTTGATTAGTTAGATAGTAACAGTGATCACAGTTGTTAGCTATTCGGTCGGTAACAGTTTTAGTGAGTTAATTTTGAATAATTTCTTTCACAATATTTCAAAACATTTGAGGGGCAGAGTTGAGATAGAGTAAAATGTAAATGAGAGGCAATCATGATTCTTCATTTTTTCATAATTGATTCAATTTTCATAATTTTACGGTGTCTCATATATTTTCTGTAACTTTAAAAGCTCAGGAGATCACTTAATTTCTGGAAATTAATGAGTGAATTTATGAATATACAGTTAAATATGAATATAGATAGGAAGATAGATGTATAGATACATAGATGAATAGATAAACAAATGAATATATGAAGTAAATAAATAAACAAACAAATGAATAGGCAAATGTACCCTTAGCAGAACATGTTTAAAAATGATATGCAGCAATACATCATGTACATTTGAACACTCAGTCAAAAGTAACAAAACCATTGTGGAAAAAAAAGAACCAACAAATTTCATTTGATTGACAGACAATAACGTGAGAAGTAGTTTGATTTTTTTTGTGACGGACGGGTGGCAAAGTAAATATAAAGTGGCAAGGGGTTTTGGAAACGAAGAATTTTGAGTTTCTTCGAGTATTTGATTTCTTCACTCTCAAGATGATAATAAGCACGTACTTGGTTGTATGTTTTGAGGGCTTTTTCAGAAACCAGAAAGTCATTCGGTCAGGAAGCTTTGACGAAATTAACATATCGAATACTTCCGTTACTTAATTCAATATCTTGAATATATAAATGAATGGAAATAGATACATTAGATATGGAGATAGATCGGTAGACATACTGCATATATTGATAGATTAATAGATATATAGATATATAATTAGATATATCGTTTAATTTATAGATTAGTGGTTATTGAAGAAAAAAAATAGAAAAAAAATAGATTATTGAAAAAAAAATAGTGGTAGGTGATAATGATATCGATAGCTAATATTGATAGAAAAGCTTAAAGGTATGTAAATATATAAATCGATATATGAAAATAGACAGGAATCTGGGAATGCGCAGATAAATATAGGTGAATAGATAAATGGATAGATAGATAGATACAATTATAAATACAAATATAAAGCAAACATGGCAAATGTAAAGTTGCAAGGGGTTTTGAAAACGGAGAATTCTGAGTTCCTTTGAGTATTTGGTTTCTCTGACGATGATACATGGTTGCATGTTTTGAGAGCTTTTTAGCAACCAGAAAGTCATTCAGTCGGAGAGTTTTTTTTCTCACAAAAGTGAGCTTTATTAACATACTGAATACTTCTGTTACTAAATTCGATATTTTAAGACAGACATGTAGACAGATAGATAGATAGATAGATAGATAGACAGACATATAGATAGATAGATAGATAGATAGATAGATATATAGATAGATAGATAGATAGACAGACAGACATATAGATAGATAGATAGATAGAGAGATAGATATATATAGACAGATAGATAGATAGATAGATATATAGATAGAGGTATAGATAGATAGACATATAGATAGATATATAGATAGATAGATAGATAGATAGATAAAGAGATAGATAGATAGACATACATGTATATATATATAGAGAGAGAGATAGATAGACAGACATATAGATAGATATATAGATATATAGATATATAGATAGATAGATAAAGAGATAGATAGATAGACAGAAATACAGATAGATGGATAGATAGATAGATAGATAGATAGACAGATGTATATGAAAAATAGATAAATAAACATAAAGATAAGTTTGATTTATAGATAAAGACAAAGATAGATAGGTAAAACAATAGATTATTAGTAGATTATGTATAAGATACGTTAAAGGCAGACAGCTAGATTGCTAGATGCGTAGAAAGGTTGACTGATTGATATATCGATGAGATATCGGAGAAAAAATATATAGGTAGATACTGTATAGATATATCAAAATATAGATCGATGTAAAAGACTATGTCCTTTCCATCAATAACATATTTTTGTTAGATTCATTCATGTTATTTTGTAAATTCATTGATCAGTAATAATTATGCACACATTGATTTATGTTGGTGAAAGTGGAAAATAAATGGAATTTGATATTTAGGATGGACATAGAATACCATTACAGGAAGACATATAGTATGATAATCATAATGGATGGGTATATGGGTCGACAATTTATGCTTTATTATGTATAAATTATTAATGTAACTATTATGGGGCCAGCCTTCTTTACAATCCTCGCTTCTTTGCTGGCATCTATTTTTCTTCATTTCTTTTGTAATATTAGTTATTTACAATATTATTTATGACTGTATTATTTGAACTATCAAATGAATTGAAAAATAAAATAAATGATTTGATTGATTTGATTGACAAATAGCTAGAAATAGATATGAACAAATATTTCCTAGCTTTTTCCTCAAACGTGACTTGAAAAAATTAACCTGAAACGTTCGAAAACAAAATCTGAAAACATGATTGAAAGTCAATGAATTTCCAATATTTATCAAATCCCAAAGACAGAATAAAATCACGTTCAGAGAATGATTGACCACCAGCGTCACTTGGTTGGAATGTTTGATGACGTCATGAAAGTTCTCTGACCCGGATGACTTTTATTCATGGTTAGGCAAAAAAATGTTTGGATGTCCTCCAAGGCCATTTGTGGATAAAAAAGCCACTAAAAATTGTTCAATGATTTTTTTTCCAGGAACAATTCACACAATTCATGAATTGAATAAGACTTGGGAAGTAATAAAAACAAAAGAACATATGTAAATTACTTTTCAGGTTTGATTTGATATGTTTACCTCGAATTGTACTGTGATCTTTCAATTTTAGTGAAAAAAAAAACGAAAAAATAAGGTCGGGCCATTTTCGAGAGGTTGGGCGATGGAGGGCATCCAAACTATCATTATTATTTGTTAGACTAGTCGTTTTTTTAATTTCTTGGCAATGATGAGGCAATTATACTTTGGCAGTTTGGATTATGATATATTGTATAAGCATATCGTGTTTTTTGTGTGTAGATCATATGAAAATTACCGTTTTCTTTTCATGATCTTGCTATTTCATTAAAGATATTGTGGATTTCTTCATTTTTCGTACTTTATACCATACTTTATGCATTGTCAATCTTCTTTTGATATCCATCATGTCCATATTCTTATATTTCTCCTTCACGAAGCAGTCTATAGTAATGACTGACATTTTAGAAATGCAATTGACAGCCTTTCCAATGACTGCCCTATTCTACTACATTGTCCTCAGAATCTCTCCATAAAGTTATCAACAAATTTGCATAGATTATCAGGCAATGGTTTTTTATGAATTAGTGACCTAGATGGGGCCAGTTTCTCAAAATTGTTTCAGCTGTCAACTTTGTGCCACGCTCTTAATAATTTATCTATGTTAGCAGGTCTAAAGCCCTTTTCACGGTACGCGACACGGACGAACACGGTACTGATGACGGTGTCAACACGGTGTCAACACGGTGCTGACACGATGCCAATGCGAATGACCAAGGTGTCGATATGGAGATCGTCAAACAAGACCACAGTGTCTACACGGTCAGATGCGTGTTGCTTACAGAGTTTGTGTGAAAGTAGCCTAAGCCCTGGTCACATAGAGCCCCAGAAGCAACACGATTCAACACGACTCTTTCTTCGCAGGCAGCCAACTGTGAACTGACATAGATAAGAGTCGTGTTGAATCGTGTTGCTTCCGGGACCCTAAGTGACTTCCGTTTCATAAAGGGCATGTAACGTATAAGATGCAATTCAAAATACGATTCGTATCAATCGTAAGTCTATGACAAAAGAAATTATTGCAAGAATTATCGTATATCTCCATGTTATAGGTCCAAAGTGTGGGAGATGACAAAGTGAAAGAACGGCCAACGCTCTTCTTGTCGAGGTGGTAACGTTTACGGTTTAGACACTTCGACACCGTTACACATTCTTCAACATGTTGAAGGAGATTGGAGTGGGATCATGTCTATATATAATGTCTGGAGCAAAGATGAGGAGAGGGAGGAGGAGAAGGAGGAGGAGGGGAGAAGGAAGCCGAGGAGGAGGAGGAGGAGGAGGAGGAGCAGGAGGAGGAAGAAGAGTGAGATATATACAGGTGGAAAGAGAGTGAGGGAGAGAGAGATAGAGAGAAAGGATGGGGGGGGAAGAGAGATAAGTGGAGGCAGAGAGAGGAAGAGAAAGAGAGGGATAGAAAGAAACAGTGTGAGAGAGAGAGCGAGAGAGATAGAGAGAGAAAGGGAGAGAGAGAGAGCGAGAGAGAGCGAGAAAGAGGGAGAGGGAGAGAGAAGGGGGTATTTCATTATACATGTTTGCTTCGATTTGGTTTCATTTCCGACTAAAAGAATACAAATTCGCTTCGTACAAATGAAAATTTATGTTGAGTAGAAGCTCCATTCAAAGCCACCAAAAGGATTGATCAATCATTAGGCGTCAACCAAACATTTTTTTTAAATGTCTGTTTATTCATTCTTTTTATTATTTTGGTGACCAAATAGGCACGGGAAGGTTATATCACACTTTTGCGATTTTAGCAAATGTCTGACCAGCGTTCACGAACTTGTGATTTAGAAGACGCCAGATAGACGCAGAATTACAGAGGAAAGATGCTAAGCAGACACTAACGCCAAATACATGCAACCTCGGCTAAGCGTCTTTCCTTCGCATTTTCACTTCTGTTAAATGTCATTGACACCGGGCAGGTGTTGGGGTACTGCATAAACGCAAATATACGATTGAGCTTTTAGGAATTCACCAAAACATCACCCCCACATTCCCTTTCATATAACCACCCTTCAAAAGTTTCCCCAAAACGCAAAGGTGTGATAATGGTAACAATCGTTAGCTTTTCTTGATGGGGTTGCTAGGGGTGTCTTTAGAGGGGTGTTTAGGGTGTCTTGGGTCTATAGCTGCTGTTGGTTCGGATTGCTTGGGTTGTCTTTAGAGGGGTGTTGAGGGTGTCTTGGGTCTATAGCTGGTGTTGATTTGGATGCCTCTTGAGGTGAACTCAACAACTGTCGTGTCACACCACTTGACACTTGACAGACAGATAAACAAACTGGTTTCAAAGTCACCTGAAAACTGACGTCTTTCAAGTTCTCATTTTCTATTTAAAAGCCCCTCAAATCTAGGAAAAAAGTAAAAACGAGTTTGTACAAGTCGTCTTCTAGTGATAGAAAAGACGCCTTGGCGAGTTGAACAACTCGCCTTCATGTTGGACGTATAATTTTCCAATTCGTCAGCCTTCGTCCATCTTAATCAGCATAGGATAGAGACAAATTCGGGATATATCTTCTGTCATGGGCTAAACAATTTTCTGTCTCACACAATTTATTACCGTATACAATCGATTTGTTAATTTTCTATTTTACATATACTTTATCTTCGTGTTTACAAGTCAGTTTTTTGTTTGTATTTCATTGAGATAAAAAAGCAAAACGCAGACATAAAGTATGATAAAATAATATTATAAAAGTCAGATAATTCTTATACGTCTTTGGTGCATAAATTGTGATCGCGAATAATCCTGTAGTTATAGAATAAATCGTATTTCACTGATGAATATCACAAAATTTCCGTATTGTTTCGAAACCTGCTTTCAAAAATCAATATCTGATAAACATAACATTACTGTTGTGGAACATACAAAATGTCAATGAAAATACAAAATACTAACATAATGATATTGAATTAAAAAAGAACAGTAGGTTATATCACCTATCTACGTTTCCTTAAAGGTAAAAAATGAAAAGAAAAAGAAGACACACACACAAAAATGAGAGAAGATTGAAAGACAGATGGAAATATACAGGAGAGAGAGACAGAGACAGAGAAAGAGAGAGAAAGAGAGAGAGAGAGAGAGAAAGATAGAGAGATGGGGTGATAGACAGGCAGACAGACAGAGACACACCGAGAAAAAAAAACATGAGGAATCAACAAGTCCAACCATACTAATTTATCTTCAATTTTATTTCAATTAAGTATTGATTTCAGCTGATATCATCGTCGGAATTGCAGAAGGAGAGAAGACAGAGGGATAGCTCGAGAGAGGGAAAGGAGAGAGAGAGTTATGAAGAGAGAGAGACAGAAATAGAGAGAGAGAGACAAAGAGAGAGAGAGAGAGAGAGAGAGAGGAGGAGGAAGATAGGGTAGACAGAAGAGAGAGGGGGTGAGAGAGAGAGTGATAGAGGACTGGGGGAAGGGGGGGGGGGNGGGGGGGAGAGGGGAGAGAGAGATGGAGGGAGGGAGGGAGATAGGGAAGGAGAGAGAGAAAGGAGAGAGAGAGAGACGGGATAGAGGGGAGTGAGAAAGAGAGAGGTGGAGAGAGAGAAGTGAAGAGAGGGAAGATCGGGGAAGAGTGAGAAAGACAGACGGAGAGAGAGAGAGAGAGAGAGAGAGCGATGGAGAGGTTAAGGGAGGGGTTGATGAGGAATCATCCAGTGAATTTATCTTCAATTTTATTTCAAGGAGTATTGATTTCAGCTGATCTCACCGTCGCGCCGAATGAATCGACCGAATTTTCTAATATCGACTTACTTTATTGATCGAAATATCGTGGGAATATTTGAAAGATAAGAGTGCAAAAGGTATGCTCAGATCTCATTCCATTATCATGTATTATTCACGTTTCACGCGACAGTCCATCAAATCATCTTCGAAATGAAAACGAATTTTATGTAAATGGGCGAGACACTCGCCCAGCATTCATTATTGTACATAGCAAATTTCTGCCATCATGGTCATTGAAAAAAGAGTGTTTGGTTTATTTCGATTGAAATAGGTAACGTATATATTTCATAATAAGAAAACAGATACCCCGAAGGAAAAGAAGAAGTAAAACAAGAAGAAGAAGAAGATTAGGAAGAAAAAGAAGATGAGGAGGAAGAAGAAGGAGATAACAATGATAACATTTTTGTTCAAGGCGTAGTTTGTTAAGATAACAACATGTACTTCAAATTTGATGAACCATTTTTGCATGATGTCAATGAGGAAAAGGAACAAAAGAAGGAGTGTAAGGAAAATGACGAAAATAGAATATTAGAAAATTATTTGTATGAGTGATTGAAGTATAGGAGTGGCATTAAGGAGGAGCAAGAAATAGGTGTGATATTCCATGAAGGTGTTATATATGTTACGCTAGCTTCTTAACAAGTATTTATCATGTTTATTGAAATTCATTTAAATTCAATGTAGATATTATGATATATGTTATAAACATAATAAATGTCAATGAATTTTAGTGAAAAGTTGTTAAGAAATTGGCATAATTAACAGACATGACACTTTCGTAGAATTGCCCTTTTGGAGAAGAATAACGGGATATTTATTTCGGAGATAAGCCCGGGATAATAATTTTCAGTGCACAAATTAATAAATCTAATTACACTCACAAAAATCTAAATCTTAAATTGATGACAAGAAAGTTTAAAGATGGACAATTTTTATGGTTTTAAAAACACATGAAAAACATACAATATCAAGACAGTGTCAAGGCAAATGGGTAATTTCGATGCACGTATCGTGATCACTATCAATTGTCAAAAGTAGATTTAAAATGGACGAAAGGCGGGAAGAATATTCCCTAAAAAAGCGGGAACTATAGCGTTTTGGTGGTCTCTTATCCCCAGTAAAGGAATCCGCTTATCAAACACCATGATAATAATAAAAAAAGTAATGGAATGAAAAAGAGAGATAAAATGGATGCGCACGACGTAATCGATACCAATCAATATCGAATCTTTAAGTGGGTAGTTATGGTCTTTGGCAAACCAGCTGCAACACTACAACATTCTAGTCTTGGATAATAGCTCATTGTAGTTTATTTCTATAGATGCAAGTCGTTTCTTTTGAAATGTCTTGCGACTTGCGTGTGGGTCGCGCATGACGAAGGTAAAACAGATCGAAACGTCTTTGAAAAGGCTATTGTTCATGGTAAACAGGTCGATGACAAGTTGGACACTTCATACACTGTCGATGCTCCTTGAAATCGAGTTATTGAGCAGCTTTTAGGAAATAAATTTGCCGAGAATGAGTGTAAAGGCCGCCTTACAAATTTGCGTTTTTATCCTTTGTCAGCACAGCGTTTTTAAAAATTAAAAACGCTCCCCGAGCGCACAGTATACGCACGTCATACGGTGGATATACTGGCGTTCGACATACACTCCTTGAGCGCAAACCGACTGCCAATCCATCAACTGTATGACCTGCGTATTTGTACGTCCAGGTAGCGTTTTTAATTTTCAAAAACTCGGGGCCGACGCAACGCAGGCTAAAAACGCAAATGTGTGTGTCAGTCAGTCAGCCTTGAGGTATAGCCGCACACAGTCGTCATACATTTGCGTTAATAACCTGTTGAGCATCCACGAAAATTAAAACACGCGCCATGAACTTAGAAATACGGAGGAAAGACGGTTAAATGACGCTTATGAAGCGTGTGCGTACATCGAGCGCAAGTAAAATGTCTTAAATGTCGACCAATCGTTTTCCCTCAGTTCTTCTGCAGTCAAGGAGCGTCTTTTAAGTTTTATGAACGCTGGGCAGACACTTGGCGATAAACACGAAAGTGTGGCGGACGGTTTAGGTTAGCATGTGTACGTCGAGCACGAGCCGAACGTATTCAACGTCATTCAAGCGTATCCCAAAATGTCTGATCACAGGGGGAGTCAAATAAATTCAATTAATGCTTTTAATTAATACAAGACGCAGTCTTTAATTTTAATATAATCGAGGCATTAATATTCAAGTAAGAATGTTATCGACGAAAACCCCAAACAATCAATAAACTCTACCGATCGTAATATCACAATGATTTGTCATTATAACAAAAAAAATATAGCATTGAGCAAATTCTTGAATATTTTCAAGATTGTGTTGATTAGGGTAAAATCAATGTAACGTTGTTGTGTTGGAACGCAGTATGCCTTCATAATGATTTGATTGTATGACATGTATGAGTGTACTATGATATGAGTCGTAATCTGATTTGTAAGAATGCAGAACCCAAAAATAATGATTTTAGGAAAGGACTAGTTCAGTTTGGCCAGAAAAGTATTGATTTTTTTAAACATATAAGTAATAAATACGGTGTCAATGATATACACTAATGGTACGCATGGTTTTATGCACCATGATTGCGAAGAATGATGTCTCATATACTCATGGCGTTTTGGCGCCTCCTATTTCCCGTGGAGGGGCGCCATCGCTCCCCGGATTCGCAGCATACAGTATATGGAGAGGTGCAGTACGCCATGCAGGTCATCACCCAATTTCCGCCATATCTTTGCACCGGACTATTAATGATTCCACTTACTTTCGTGTGAGAATTTCATTACAATTGTTCATGATTTGCTGTTTTGTATAGCAAAATCCTAGAAAATGCAACGAAGAAGAAGAATAAGGAGAATAGAAGATGAAGAGGACAAGTATAATAAGATAGGAAATTGAGAAGAAAAAATAAGGAGAATAAGAAGAAAGCAGAAGGAGAGGAAGGAGAAGTAGTAGTAGTAGTAGTAAAAGTAGTAGTTATGATAGTATTATAAGTAGCAGTAGTATGAGAAAGAGAAGAATAAGAAGAATAGTAATAAGAAGAATGAGGAGGAGAAGATGAAGAAGAAGAACAAGGAGGACGAGGAAGAAAAGGAGCAGTAGTAAGAGCAGTAACAGTTGTACAAGTCGGAGGAGAAGAAGATGAAGAGGAAGATTAGGGCTTTTATATGCGATATATTGTATCCAAGATGGCGATGGTATGAAGAGATTGGGGCAATGGGGACCGGGATTAATCGATATCGACGACATTTGCAACAATGGAGGTTTTGCTATAAACCCAGCTTGTCCAGAAAGACGGAAGCTCCACAACACAAGTCCACACAAATGATATCTTACGCTAACTTTTTTGTTACAGTTTTGTTTTAATACTATGAATAGCATATGCTCGGCTTCCTGAAAAGAATTAAGTACATCTACTTCAGTTTTGCTATTTTAGGGAACATTTAACATCATGGATATAGATAATATATTCTGATTCAACGAATTATGGTATCCCCCTAGGTTTTGTTAGGTCAAAGTTATGAATAAGGCATGTTTTATGTTGCCCCGACCCGAAACTGGTAATTTTGCTCTTTCATTGCCTCACAAAAATTGTCACAAGTTTTGACTGGCTGGACCAATCTTAATAAAATGAAGCTCATTTGTTTGGAAAGGAAATGTTTTTTTTAATTCAATTTCCTTTTTTTTGAGGGGGGGGGGAGGTTCTTGAAATTATTCAGATTCATAATCTCGCTTTAAAGACAAGCGAACAAATAAAAAGGCACTCTTTGAAATGAACTGTTCCCTAAAAGTAGTTGATTATCCTTTAACGTCCAACCAAATGGCCCAAAATAAAAATGACCAAAACGTTTAAATTCATTTAACTTTTATGTTCTTTCTTTTACAACATAAAATAGGAGCATCATTATGCTATATATTTCAAAATTATCATTGAATATGTACCGTATACTTGCCAGTTGTCAGACACTTTTCAGTTTTTCGCAAATAATTCATCGAATACTCAATTTCAGTAGGATATTTACCCACAACCTGAAAGCCGGTTTCCTGCCGATAATTTTGATGAACATTGCAGTTTTATCCCGTTCGTAGATCGTTCGTAGCGAAGGATTCGCCGAACGCTTCCGCGGACCCAGTTGTCGGACACTTTTGCCAGAAGTCAGACAGTAGAGGGCCGCGTAACTTTTAGCGATCGCTCCGCGGTGACGATGATTTCGTATTTGGGGGTTTTGAGATAAATTATGACAAGTCTGTATCAAAGCATGGTCCAGCCAAAAATAATTGCTCAAAATTCATAATT
>BQKZ01000689.1:21034-23534 GCA_036244855.1 Temnopleurus reevesii
CCCCCCCCCCCCCCCGGGGGTTGATTCCCTCCAACATAATCGCAAACTTTTTAATACGATCCTCCATTTCCATTAAATATATAATTTCATCACAAAAAAAAACATTCAAAATTCTATGTCATCAGATCTTCTTGGTACAAATTGATATTTATGTTTTGGTTATGTTTTGTATTTTTGTCTACATTTTTTTTTTTTGTATTTCTTGAAAAATACCATTGAATTATTTTTGCATTGTTTTGTATAATATATCATTCATATGGAGATGAAAATAGAATTTGAATTGAATTGAAAATATGTTGATGAGGACCCTATTTGGAAGCGAGACTCGTGCATGCTTGTGGTGATGAATTAGGGTATTCTCCCTCTTCAAGTAGTGTCCCTTTCCCGACACGGCTAGATTTCAATTCAAACGATGTCCTTCACTTTTTTTTGCAGCTATAAAAGTCCATTGAGCCCGAGGACCATTTAGGCAGAAGTAGACAAGGAATGCACAAGATTCATCCTAAAATACATGCAGAATCAATCCGTTATCATCATTCATTTATTTCTAATTTATTCATTGTCTTATTAAAAAAAGAAAAAAGCAGGGTAGTCCCATTCAAGCCGTGTAGGTCTGCCAGGGAGCCATGCTGCACAATATATACATTGCAATCATTGGTATTGCAAAACAAATAAATATTATTATGGATAATACCAATATTATTATAATTATTATTATCATTATCAATATTATTATTATATTTATTATTATTATTATTATTATTATAATAATTATTAATAATATAATAATTATTATAATAATTATTATCTCTATCATCATTATCATTATTATTATAATTATCATTATTAGTGTGGTGTAGTGTGGTGTGATGGTTCTGACTCTCGCCTTTAAACGCGAGGGTCGTAGGTTCGAATCCTACCCATGGCGTTAATTTCCTTCAGCAAGAAATTCATCCACATTGTGCTGCACTCAACTCAGGTGAGGTGAATGGGTATCTGGTAGGAATATTCATTCTTTGAAATGCCATGTGCGCTGGTGTACGCCGGGCTAAAGCCAGGGTAATAATGATGCAAACCGCCTTGAGCACTCCGCAGAATGGCTATATAAATTGCATCTATTATTATTATTATTATTATTACTATCATTATTACGATTACCATTGTTGGCAAATAGGGTTAATTCTCCTTTACAAGCTCTATTGCAGACTAGTGTTGATGAATTTGTGGGGGATCCCCATATTCAAGTAGTGTCCCTTTCCCGACACGCCCAAATTTCATTGATTCAAACGGTGTCCTTCACTGCTATAAAAGCCCATTGGAGTCCGAGCATCATTTGGTTTGCACAATGAAAGAGGTCAATAAACATCTTTAACGATTGATCCACGATCTTTTTACTGGAAAAGCTCTATGATGTAATCAGTCATTGTGCAATCGTTTGGGGGAGAAAGGGGAATGCTGTAAATTTGTCGCGGAGCGGTCTCTGTGTGCCCCAGTAGCGAGGTCAATTCGTAAAAACCCGTAAAAATTGACCTGTGATTGAAAAGTGATAGGATAATACCAACCAAAAAGATATGACAAGCTAAAAAAAAAAAAAAAAAAAAAAAAAAAAAAAAAAAAAAAAAGCTCTAGCCCATCTGCCCATATGATGTTTAATATCAGTCATTGCACAATCGTTTGAGGAAAAAATAATCATGCAATCCTTTTACGTGGAGCGGTCTGTGGCTTGGTAGCAAGGTCCATTCTTGTAAACCCGTACAACATGCTGGTTTTCTAATATATTCGAAATTATGAGCGTTTCTTGTCAATAAACGTAGTTGTGTGGTATTTCTGTATTTATTTCTATTTCTTTTTTCTGCTTTGTAAGCGCATGGGGACTTGTCATGGCTATGTGTCATGCGCTATGTAAGAACTGAATATTTTGATTACAGTTGATAACAATAAGACTACAATACTTGGAATCCAGTTTGCATACATTACTTGTTGCTATGTCGGGCAAGCCTCGGGCAAGCATTGTGGTTGTCAAGAACAACATTTTTGGTTTGATAGAGGTATGCTAGCATTTGCATCTATTACTAAACCCGTACGAATTGACTTGTGATTCAAAATTGTAAGAATAATAATGATCCGTTTGATGAATGATAAATGATGAATGATGAATTTGACCGTTAAATCATATTTGGGAACCTTTCTTGGTAATGATAATGATTTGTTTGATATGTGCTAGAGTATGTCCGAGATTATCCGACACTATCCGAGATTGTCCGAAATCATCATCCAGTTATGTGCATGAGAAGGTGTCAACCAAGCTCATTCAATTGTCAATGAATAAAAGAAAACGTGCATCATATAGTTTATCTTATTTTTACCATATTTCTTTCTATATTTTCCGCTGTTTTCCCCTTGTAATGAAGCACCTTATTCATGCATAGATTACAACAAAGCTCATTGAGCTATTGTTGTGTGGAATGCCGAACTAGCTATTCAATCGTAATGGGTCAAT
>BQKZ01000689.1:26034-31173 GCA_036244855.1 Temnopleurus reevesii
ATTCCCTCCTTATTCATTCCTATTTTTCTGTCTCTTTTTCAAATTCACCACAATCATTATCATCACCATCTTCTATTTCTTCTTTGTCTTCTATTTCTTTTTCGTTTCAAGATAAAATATACAAGACACGTTTTTGGATAATGCAAAAAAACACAAACATATGATTTCCTTCATTAAGAAAAACAAATAAGATATTATTATAATTTATATTGTTTAATGTTTGCTACCTTGTATTCTCTCTCTCGCTCCCTCCCTCTATTGCTCCTCTTTTCATTTTCTCTTCTTCTTTTCTTCCATTTCTGATTTGTTGTTCTTCCTTCTATCTGTACAAGCTGAAATTTAAGCTGGGGTTTTATCATCGAGAACAAGAATTCATAAAAGTGTTCACTTGATAAAAGTCCCATAGACTTATGTACAAGCAAAACGTGAAAATAACAACTCGCCTAAAAGTGTGAAAATGTCTGAAATGCAGCGTGTACGCTAAAAACATTGACCCTATATTTCCGCTAATTCTGGATTTACAATTTGTGTAAGGAGCATTTTTGTAAAACGTCTTTTGGTTGACGCAATACCGTATCCGGATACATATCATTTCACGATGGGGTAAAAAGAAAAGGCGGGGCTTGGTTTGAGAGGAAATTGCGAAACGATGAAATGGGCCTTTAAGTTTGATAAACAAAACGGATTTAATTATTTATACATTGAATTTCTACATTTACAAATTGTTTGCTAAAAGGGTTTGGTGTGTGGTGTGAGCCAATTAATTGATATGTGTTTACACCCATGAGGCAATATGTGTGGTTAAAATTTATAGCAAAAACAATCAATTGAAAGAAAAGAGCAGAATAACAAAAACTATTAGGTGTGGTCAGTTGTTTATAAGCCCACCTGAAGGTGTTCTATGGCTGAAAGGATGACAGTAGGAAAAATATTATGGCCATTATGATTAGGATGAAGGTAATGATGATGATAATGATGATGCCGATGATGGTGCTAGTGGTGGTGATGATGGTGGTGCTGGTGATGGTTGTGATGATGATGATGATGATGATGATGATGATGATGATGATGATGATGATGATGGTGGTGGCGATGGTGTTGCTGCTGATGATAATGAAGATGATGATGTTATAGTTGTTAATTGTAATTATAATGATGAAAAAGAGATAGAGAGGGAATAAAATAACTACAATGATATTATCGGGGGAAAGAAACACGACCTCTCCGCTTCTCTACTTCTTCTCTTTTATTTTTATTATCTTTCTCGCTTTTCCTCTTTTCCTTAATCATAATCACATCGACCCAGCTTTCCTTATTCCTATTTTACAGTAATTTTCTTTATAAATAACCATGATTGTATACAACTTATTGAATAAACACTAGCAAGTAAGTCATTTTATTGATTTCCTCATAATACCCGATATATCATTTCATCATACACATTTCAAAGCAATACTGACACAATAACAATAATAATTCATATGCATAAATACTAAAAACATAAAATTGTAAACTTAGAGTTGAGCAAACTGAGGACAATACGATTTTATTACGGAATGCTAAACCGAGGTACAACGTTAGGTGGAGCTATTTACATTTTACTGACAGTACCTCATGTCCAGGGGCCTGTAACATAAAACAAGTTTGCAATCAATTGCAAACTTTAGTACACGATTTCCCATAGACTTGTACGATCGATTGAAAGCGTTACGTTACGGGGCCCAGATTGTGATTGCTGGCCCAATACCGAACAAGCCCTTTAGGAAATTAGATCTAAAGTTTTTATGGAGTATAATTAATAATATATAATGTAATTGTATACATTTTATGTGTCCAATTGTATATACAAATGACTTAAACACCAATTCGCGGTCTTCTTTTTGCGTAATTTTTCTCGGGTTTTCTTTTCCAATAATCATTTGAATCTTGATAAAGCACAACATCAGATAGAGACATCGCAGTGTTCTCCTCACATAAAGCTTTTTATTAATTTAATTTTCTTTGGTCTTTAGCATTTTATAAATTAGGACGAGTCCATTTTTCCTCAGCACAAACTCAGTCAGCCACTCTCTCCGAATGACGTCACAGTCCACCATTTTGAAGGACAATGCAAAGAGATGCCCATACATTAAAATATGCATAACAATTATGCATATACGTCCTAATTTAATGTGGATGGTTATTTCATCATGTTTAATAGAAGCATATTGAATCTAAAGTTTTACCGATGAAAAAAAAAGATGCAAATTTTGATTCAGCAAGTCCAAAATCTTCATGACAATCCATTTCGATTAACGAACTTTGACTGAAGTAAGGAAGCAGTGACGTTTTGTTAAATAATAATAATAATAATAATAATAATAATAATAATAATTAACGGCTTTCATATTTCGCTTATCAATTCATGAGAATTCCCTAAAGCTAAGCGCTCTACAATTGCAGCGCTATAACCCTGGCTTTAGCCCGGCAGCCACCAGCGCCCTTGGCGTTTCAAGAAATAAATATTCCTACCAGGTACCCATTCACCTCACTGCTCAGCACAATGTGGGTGAATTTCTTGCTGAAGGAAATTAATGCCATGGGTGGGACTCGATCCTACGACCCTCTGGTTGAAAGGCGAGAGTTATGACCACTACACCATGACGCCTCTAACTAGCAGATACTTGTGCAAGGCCTCAGGCAAAGTGCATCGGAATTGTAGAGTTAGTAAAGGCTGTGATCACTGCAACTCTGCTTGCCTGAGTTTGTTCTTTTTTAGAACTAATTCCTTTGAAGCTGAATAGATGTGACATTAATACTGGAATATATCTCTGTCCATAACTATGATCATATTAATGACGTCACTCACAGTCCATTTTCCCGACCACGCCCACCACGAGGTCTTGCAGGGACAAAGCCCGCCATTTTGCTAAGTCCATGACGTCATCGTGATTAACGACCCCGGTTGACCCGTAATCCATGACGACGTATTCCGTGACCAATGACAGCCCTAGTGCTCGCATCCCACAATGCCGTGCAGCCAGCATTTCAGGAACTATGCTCATACCTGCAGATAAGATAAGATCAAAATTATATATTTTGTCAGCCTTGTGTATGATGAAATTAAGTAAAAGTTGACAATACCATAACCATTCTGATGTTATTGGGGGACCCACCCGTGGATTTATATTGCTGCTAATGAATGGAGAAAAATAAGACGAACAACCTGGACAATTTAACAAAATGGGGATATCCGTTAAAATTTTGAATTTTCAAAGTTTAATAATATCATAACCCCTGCAGCTGATGGGAATCCATCGGCATCTTTGAGGGATTCGGTCTGAATAATTATCTGAATATTTTCCAGATGATACAGGTATTTTAGGAGAATGTTAAAAGTTTCGCGAGGGGAAAAATCATTGTTTCTCCTTTTTTTTCTTCATCTAATTCTTCTTTTTCTTCTTCTTCTTCGTCTTCTCCTCCTCCTCCTTCTTCTTCTTCTTCTTCTTCTTCTTCTTCTTCTTCTTCTTCTTCTTCTTCTTTTTCTTCTTCTTCTTCTTCTTCTTCTTCTTCTTCTTCTTCTTCTTCTTCTTCTTCTTCTTCTTTTTCTTCTTCTTCTTCAGCTGCTGCTTCTTCGTTTTCTTCTTTTAGTTTTCTTTATAAGGCTCAGTCGTATATATTTTTTGCCTATGGAGTAAATGTAACAACTTTTGCCGTCTTCATATATGTAAAAATTCACAAGGGACACGTTTGACTATAGGCAGAATTCGTTCGGCTTTTGTCCCCTTGGGCACATGTACGCATTAGCCAAGTGTGTCTCCTACAAATTTCTGCGTTGTAGGGACCGTAAAATTAAGTTAACTCTGAGAGCAGTCCTCACACGTTGACTACGCAAACGCAGGAACTGAACAAAGAGTCGTGTTGAATCGTGTTGCTTCTGGGGCCCTGTGTGACTTTACATACCGACAACATCTTCTCCCAGAGCGCGTAGGTAGCGTGCTTCTGCAGGGGTCTCGAACTAGTTTGAAGGCACAAACCCGAGACTTTCGGTGTGTGAGTGTGCAGAGCGTGATACAGGGCATGCGGTGTGTGACTACATTGCTCTGAGAGCACGAGACACACAATGAGACACACAGAGCATACCATGTATCACTCTCTGTGTTTGTGCACAACGAAACCCAAGGGTCTGTTCTTGCAGACTAGTCTCGAACGAAGGACCTCCAAACCATAAGGTATACACCCTCCTTCATGGACGGTGCTATCTCCTTCTCTCTCTCTCTCTCTCTCTCTATCTATCTATCCATCTATCCCTCTCTTACTATCTCTCTCATGATCTTTATTTGATCCCTCTTGATTCTTCTTCTTCTTCGTCTCTTTCTTTATCTTCTTCTACTACTACTTCTACCTAATACTATCTACAATACTACTACTACTATTACTACTATTACTACTACTGCTGCTGATGCTACTTCTACTACTACTATTACTACTTCTTCTTCTTCTACAACTACTATTACTACCAACTACTACTACAAATACTACTACTACTACTTCTACCTCTACAACTACGACAACTAGACCTACTACTACTACGACTATTATTACTACTACTACTACTACTACTACTACTACTGCTGCTGCTGCTGCTGCTGCTGCTACTGAATCTCCTACTTCTACTACACTGTATATTACTTTTGATTATTGTTTTTCTCACCAACAACGTCTCCTCCCAGAGCGCGTAGGTAGCGTGCTTCTGCAGGGGTCTCGAACGTAGGACCTCCCACCATAAGGTACACACCCTCCTTCATGTAGGGGGCTATCCGGAGCTCCTCTGCGACTTTCATTGCAGACGATCGTAGCTTGTCGTCGTAAGTCTTGTTCATGTCGACGAATCTCGAACCAAATCTGATGGAAAAAATAATAAAATGTGAGCTTCAGAAAAGTGTGAATCAACCGAGAAATTCTTTTGGAAAATTCAACTCACTTCTTAGGAATGACCTCGGTTATCAATTTCTTTAATATTGTTTACTGACATTATAAAGCAACTCCGAAAAGTGTGACAATTCAGAATTTGTACTCAAATTTCACAATAATTTTATATTTTATTCCGGCCTGTACTCGATATGCGCATATATGTATATCGTTAACCAAACGTATCCC
>BQKZ01000689.1:72680-92057 GCA_036244855.1 Temnopleurus reevesii
AGAAACTGGTGGGAATCCCGTCTAAAATGAACCGATAATGGGAACTCAAAAAATGGTGTTAATTTGTTCACTTTATTTAGATCGATACTGTAGTAATGATAATGGGAGACTTTTATACAGCACTTTAAAAGCAATAGCTACAAAACATAGTATTGGTACCCTCGCTTTAGCAGTACAGCTAAAAAGCGCATGAGATTTTAAGGAATATTTTACTACCTGGTTTCCGTAGATGACTTTCGTGCTTGAGGAAATTAATTTCAAGTTTGGGATCTGAACTGCAGCCCTCTTGTAAGGGGAGAGCCGAGACCAAGTACACTACAACAAGACAGTCTATATTTAGAAAGTCCCATGTGTTTGAATAAGGGGAATTTTTTGTTCTCCTTCCTTTTTTTTCCCATAACTAGTATTGCCTGATGCCCTTGAATGCCTTCTGAAGTGGAAGGTTGAAATCAAAACTCAAATACACCAGACAAAAGGAAATTTGAGAAGGATGGTATACATTGTCGAGCACTTTCACATGCAGATAATAGGCTTGGCACCTACAGTACTTTCACACATCATTTGTGGTCCATGTCTAAAAAGTCTTTGGTTAAATGAGGAGACTTTTCTTTCTTTGCTGGCCATGATGACAGTATTGCCTGATGCCCTTGAATGCCTTCTGAAGTGGCAAGCTGAAATTGTGAATCTGATATTTATGGTAACAATGCTGTCTAGCACATAGGCTTGGTACCTATAAGACTTCCACATAGATTGCCAGTATTCCATTTCTAGACAGTCCATGGTTGAATGAGGGGACTTTTTTGTTCCTTTTCTTTGTTGGCCAAGACCATAGCATTACCTGATGCCCTTGAATGCTTTCTGAAGTGGTAGGTTGAAGTCAAAACTCAAATACCGCAGACAAAAGGAAATTTGAGACCCATGGTACACATGCTGTCTAGCGCTTTCACATGCAGATAATAGGCTTGGCACCTTCAGCACTTTCACACATCATTTGTGATCCATGTCTAAAAAGTCTTAGGTTAAATGAGGGAGCTTTTCTTTTGGTGTTAGCCATGATGGCAGTGTTGCCAGATGCCCTTGAATGCCTTCTGAAGTGGCAAGCTGAAATTGGGAATCTGATATTTATGGTAACAATGCTGTACCTATAACACTTCCACATAGATTGCCAGTATTCCATATCTAAAAAGTCTTTGGTTGAATGTGGGAACTTTTTTGTTGGCCAAGACCATTGCATCGCCTGATGCCCTTGAAAGTCTTCTGAAGAGGAAGGCTTAAATCAAAACTCAAATACACCAGACAAAAGGAAATTTGAGACCTATGGTACACATGCTATTGAGCACTTTTAATTCACATGCATTTAATGCACATGGCACCTGAGGGTTATTGAGGAAACTTTTTTATACAATGTGATTGTCCCCGTGGGAAAGTGCTCTTCATGAAATCCATACTGCAGTCAAACATGCTTTAGCAATCAACTTTATATAAAGACCAACTGTCCAGAGAGGTGTTTCACCAAGTCGTTCTTAAAGTTACGCACAACTTTACGTTCGACTGGTATCAATTATTGGGCTGAATGCGCGCACTATTATGAATCCTTACGCGCAAGAAGGGTTACAAGTCGAACGTAAAGTCGTGCGTAAAGTCTTTCTTATCTTGGTGAAACACCACCCTTGACTCCCCAGAGAGCAAATTGCCCGTAAATGAACCTGTCTGTAGAGATCATCCGCTCATAAACATTCCATTTTAAATATTAATAACTTTTGAATGGATAGTTCAAATTTGTACAAATTTTCAGGGTGTGTGTGTCTCATTTTTCTCCATTTAATGGGACCACGATCATTCCCTTTTAATATACTGTATATGCACTTGGTAGATAAGTATGCTTAGTGATTTTTGCTCTATTTTGTAGATTGCTCAGCTTGTTGTCCAAAGCACGACGCCAGACTGGAAGTCAGCTGACCTGAGATATTCCAGAATTAAAGACATGAACAGAGGCCAGGTCNTTGGGCTGAATGCGCGCACTATTATGAATCCTTACGCGCAAGAAGGGTTACAAGTCGAACGTAAAGTCGTGCGTAAAGTCTTTCTTATCTTGGTGAAACACCACCCTTGACTCCCCAGAGAGCAAATTGCCCGTAAATGAACCTGTCTGTAGAGATCATCCGCTCATAAACATTCCATTTTAAATATTAATAACTTTTGAATGGATAGTTCAAATTTGTACAAATTTTCAGGGTGTGTGTGTCTCATTTTTCTCCATTTAATGGGACCACGATCATTCCCTTTTAATATACTGTATATGCACTTGGTAGATAAGTATGCTTAGTGATTTTTGCTCTATTTTGTAGATTGCTCAGCTTGTTGTCCAAAGCACGACGCCAGACTGGAAGTCAGCTGACCTGAGATATTCCAGAATTAAAGACATGAACAGAGGCCAGGTCCTTACCTTCAAAGCAGTGGAATGGTCCACATTTAGACTGACGGTAGATGCAATAGAGAGAGGATCGGGCTCTCCCACTACTCCAATTAGGTTGATTACAAACCAAGGAAAGGTAAATAAATAAATTCTTACCTTTAAAGCAGTGGAATGGTCCACATTTAGACTGACGGTAGATGCAATAGAGAGAGGATCTCCCACTACGCCAATTAGGTTGATTACAAACCAAGGAAAGGTAAATAAATAATTTCTTACCTTCAAAGCAGTGGAATGGTCCACATTTAGACTGACAGTAGATGCAATAGAGAGAGGCTTGGGCTCTCCCACTACGCCAATTAGGTTAACACAAACCAAGGAAAGGTAAATAAACGAATAAATAAATAAATTATTTCTTACCTTTAAAGCAGTGGAATGGTCCACATTTAGACTGACAGTAGATGCAATAGAGAGAGGCTCGGGCTCTCCCACTACTCCAATTAGGTTGATCACAAACCAAGGAAAGGTAAATGAATTAAACCAAGGAATAAGAGATTTATAAAGCGCATTTACGTATACTAGATATATTCAATTGCGCCAGTCTTTGTGAATTTCCTAAGTGTACATGCTGAGAGAATAACAGAAGGGATAAAAGACGTTCAGAGGATAAGAACATACATGTAGGCCTTAAATTCAAATGTTATAGAGATAAAGCAACATTTTAGGAGGGAACTTTACTTTGTACCAGACTTACAAAAAGGCAGGGCACCACAAACCCACTTGCCAAAATGCCTGGGGCAATAAAATTTAGCCGTCTGGCAAGTAAATGAAATTTTCACTTGCCAGTAACACTTTTACACAACTTTTCCTCTAAATGCAAATTGCCATTTGCCATTAATTATGGGCAAGAGAAGCCCTCGTTCGGGCAAGTGATTTAAAAACTTGGTTGCCTAAAAGGGCAACTGGTGGAAAAAAAATATTGTACCAATCTGAAAAAGAGCACCAAATCTCCAAGGGAATTTAGATGGGCACTGATGCCAATCAGAAGGCTATAATGCTTGGCCAATTTCATTTATTTATCTCCTTAAAGCCCATGTATAGTTTTGGTAAAGATTAAAGAAATGTGAATTTTGGGGATATATACCATGACATATAGTTTCTATACACATTTCAAGATCATAGCATATTTTTCTACGAGCGAATTCTTTTGAAAATTTGAATTTGACCGTTAAATCGTATTTAGCGCCCTCTCTTGGTTATAACAATATTTTGCTTCTTATCGGGCATATAGAAAATTATTTCCAAGATTTTATTAAAGCATGCTAAAAAGGAATACATAAAGAATAAATTCTGAAATTTTTATCCAATTCTGTTCATGAGAAGCTGTCCTTTATCAAGAAAGAAAATATTGAATTCGCGTCGGGGGCTACGACGCTAAAATATTTTCCACACTTTAGGTTATAACTTTTCCAAAACTTGTTCATTTTTCGCACAAACTTTTGTACAGCATGTTCATGATATCATGTTTCATGATATATAGATTTGAAGACAAAATTTGGCAATAAAAATATTCGCTTTTACCAAAACTGTACTTGGGCTTTAAAGCAGTGGAATGGTCCACATTCAGACTGACAGTAGACGCGATAGAGAGAGGATCGGGCTCTTCCACTACGCCAATTAGGCCAATCACAAACCAAGGAAAGGTAAATAAATATATGAATAAATAAACTATTTCTTACCACTAAAGCAATGGAATGGTCCACATTTAGACTGACGGTAGATGCAATAGAGAGATGCTCAGGCTCTCCCATTCGCCAATTAGGTTGATCACAAACCAAGGAAAGGTAAATAAATCATCAAATAAATAAATAAATAAATTATTTCTTACCACTAAAGCAGTGGAGTGGTCCACATTTAGACTGACGGTAGATGCAATAGACAGAGGATCGGGCTCTCCCACTACGCCAATTAGGTCGGATAAAAACGAAGGAAAGATAAATAGATGAAATGATGAATGAAATAGGCCAGGCAATATACGGTAGCCTCCTGATTTGCATCAGTGCCCATCTAAATTCCCTTTGAGGTTTGGTGCTCCTTTTCAGGATGCTACAAGATTTTATTTCACCAGTTGCCCTGTCTGGCAACCAAGTTTTTAAATCACTTGCCCGAACAAAGGTCTCTCATGCCCATAATTGATGGCAAATGCCAATTTGTTTGAAAACTTGTGTAAAAGTGTTACTGGCAAGTGAAAATTCATTTACTTGCCAGACTGTTAAATATTGTTGCCTCAGGCATGCTGGCAAGTGGGTTTTTGGCGCCCTGCCTCTTTGTACGTCAGTTAAAGTACCCTCCTAAAATGTTGCCTTAGGCCTATGTTCTTATCCTCAGAGCATCTTTTATCCCTTCTGTTATTCTCCAGATCTGCATCACGATCAAGAAGCGGCTCAACGACTGCTCCCTCGTGACGTCCAGATTGCAAGTTCTCCTTGACGATATCCTCTGGGTTCTTACAGACGATATTACTATATTATGATATTATTTCCTTTCTGTTATTCTCTCAGATTTGCATCACGATCAAGAAGCGGCTCAACGACTGCTCCCTCGTGACGTCCAGATTGCAAGTTCTCCTTGACGATATCCTCTGGGTTCTTACCGACTCTCAGATCAAGGCTGTCGTGCTTCACATGAGAAGTCTCAACCCAGTCATCCAGAAAGCTGCAGCACAGAGTAAAGTACATGCTGAGGCTGCAGGCGAGGTATGTGTAGTCCCACACAATGTCAGTTTTTGTTTATAATGTGTGCTGTTGGATGTAGTCCCATATTATTTATTTTGGTGTAATGCAGTTGTTCAAATCTGTAGTATCAATCCTGTCATTCAGAAAGCTGTAGCACAGAGTAAAGTACAGTACATGCTGAGGCTGCAGAAAAGGTATGTGCAGTCCCATACACTGCCATTTCATGATGTAATGTGTGTTATCAATATTAAAATAGACTTTTGTTCCCTACAAATTTTCTGATGAAGTCCCATATAATCTATTTGGTGTAATGTCGTGCTTCACATGAGAAGTCTAAACCCAGTCATTCAGAAAGCTGCGGCACAGATTAAAGTGCATGCTGAGGCTGCATATATTGTCATTTTTCGATTTGATTTCACATACCTTCAATTTTTAAGTGGAGTTCCTCTTTGCGATTGATGCTCTGCAGTGCTTCCGCTGTACTGTAGTTGCAATTTACTCATCCAAAAAGCTGCAGCACAGTTCCATTTTTGTTCCCCCTGCTACCGTAAGGTGGTTCAGGTTGTATTATTTTCTGCAAAGCTGATGTTTTAGCTCACATAAATTTTAGTGAAATATATTTATTTTCAACCACATTTTCATATCAATGTGTTATATTTTCACATTTCTAAAGATCACTCTACCCAAGTATATTGGCATTATGAGAAGAAATATTACCAAATTCATGGTTGCGAAATTAGCGAAATCATAACCCCAGCAAAAATGTCAGCTTGTACAGCTGTATTGTATTGTTTTTGACAACTTTTGTTTTTTATTTTATTTCATCAAGGCTCAATTTTAGAGGGAGCCTGGTGGCAATTGACTCCCCAAAAGTGCAAGGGGCTCCTTTGAAAAAATCATTTGGGGAGCCTGGCTGGCTCTCCAGCTTCTTTAATCAATGATTTTTCATAAAATTTAAAAGGTAAAACTGGGCACCCCAAGATTCATCTGACTCCCAGATATAAAGTAAAGGAGCCTGGCTGGCTCCCTGAAGGAGAGGTAAAGATCAAGCTCTGTTCATCCTCCTTATTTTTCTTCCCTTGCTCCTATTACTTTCTTACTTTTCTTTTTCTGACAGGCCACAAGCTTACAGCACCCTACCGAGGATCCCGCCAACAGACCTCAAAATATCAAGACAACGAAGGAGCTCCAACTACTGCAGTTCTTTGAAAAATATGACGTTCCTGAGACTTCCTACCATTTTTACACCAAGAGAGTAGATCTACACCTCTGTGATGAAATGAATCGACCTGAAATAGGTATGGTTGTGTATAAGAGTGGGATATTCCATTTCATTGGGAGGGAGTATATTGTTATAGCACAAAGAGATTTGGATTTTACCTCTGATGGAATGAAGCGACGTGCAATACATAAGATTAAAGAATCAGATATTCCATTTGTGGTGATGGAACGCACTTATTATTCCTGCTAGATTTATAATTTTGGCTTGAATGCAGGGTTCGGTTTGAAATGTTCTAACATTAAAATCATCTTGAGAAGCGAGCTAGTTATGTCACTAACATACGTGTCAAATTATGATATCGTTTTGTTTTCTGCCTTTGCATCAAAACATTTGAGCTTGAGCCAGTGATATGTTGCCTCCCAAACATTAATGTGCTAAAAGGCACCCTGAGGTCAAAAATAATAATTTGATAGCTTAGGTATTGGTAATGATTGTACATGCAACCAACTTTTATAACAAAATGTTTCCCATGATAAATCTCAAGGCAACTTGTTTTAAGAATAGCTCTCTTGATAAAACTCAAACGAAGGTGTAAATATTCAGAATTCAACGAGAATCACAATCAAATTTAGATAGGTGGGTTTACTATTTTACAAATCAAATTTATGTGCGTTTCCTGGCAACAAACGCAGTCACGTGGTATTCCTTATTATTAATAATTATTAGACTACAATATTTGGAATCCAGTATATATACATTACTTGCTGTAGTGTCAGGCAAGCCTTGGGCAAGCTTTAGGGTTGTCAATAACCACTTGTGTGTTAGAGGTGTGCATAAAATTTGCATATATTAGTAAACCCGCCTATAAAGACGGTCAGTCAGAACTGAGATGAGCATGCAAAAGAATGCACGAACATTAATAGAGCTTCATGCAGAATTGAAGTCCGATATAAATTCTGTGTGCCAATCGTGAATGTTATACTCCTTATAACCCACATTGAGGCTTTATGTGTACTAGACAAATTATTGTTTTAACCTCAGGAGTCCTTTTGAGATACATGTAGCTGCCAATAAATTTGTGGAATTCAATTTGATAATTGTGCTCCCATTTGGGAAAGATGCTAACTAATTACTCAACCTCATTTGCTTCATTTATTTAAACAATTTAACCACTTTTTAGTTTTACAAAATCCTCTTGTCATAGTTTAAACATTTTGTAAAAGGAAATGTCAGATGTTTTGTTTTTTGTAAAAGTGCCAATTATTACATTTGATATGAATATGCAATGTCACAAATGATTGATTTTATTGTATGTACTCAAGCAAGCTTTGTGCTGAATCTCAATTCAGGGAATAATTTTCCTGGTATCGCATCCCAATTTGCTAAGCATTTTGCTATACAGAACATCTTTTGTTGAGCAACTTTTTCACATAGACCTGTATAGTGTTGCAAATCTTAATGTTCAAAACTGCTAATCAAAAGTGAAAAGTAAAATTATTCCGTGCTCTTTCATTTAAATCATTGCTGTTTAGTTTCATTCAAAAACTTTTCATTGGACATGCAGTTAAACATTTTGTTGGGTTAATGGTGCGGTCATTTATTTTCTTGCTGTCTTGACTGTTAATTCCTTTTGTTTCTGATTCTGTTTTCACCATTCATTTCCACATCATTCAGACAAGGGTGCAACAAAAGGTATTAATTCCAACACTGCATAATGGAAGCACTTGTGCACGCTGTAATCTTTTATTCACTCTGTGTATAAAGCATAGGTAGAAGTGCAAAATCTTCAGGGCCCTAAAGGGCTTTTAGTAGTTTGGTTCACACTTAGAGCCAAAACCTTCAGGTTTCAGAAACTACGACAGTCCTAACGGAAGGTTACATATGCAGCGAGAAAGCAAATTTAAGAGGGGGGGTGCCTCTCGCCTTCTGAACTTAAACAAGGCACCAAGGCAAGTTTATACAAATCGCCTTCTAACCTTCTTGTCCAATACAAGTTGAGTTATTACAGGTTGCCAACTTGAATTCTTTTCTTTAATAAGGTGCCAAGGTGAGTTTGTGCAAGTTGCTTTCTCCCCTTTTCAACCAAAACGAGGCGCCTTGGCGAGTTGGCCAACTTGGCTTTGCACTTCAAGTAGCTCCCGTAGGACCATTTTAATTACTGAAACCTTAACATAAAGTTTAGGCTCTCAGTGGGAACCTTACTAAAGAAATCTAGTTTCTCAGGCCTGAATCTTTACCAAGTCTAAACTCTAAATCTTTGGCTTTCCTAAGAAAATTATAACAATGTTTTACAACACTGGCTCTGGGCTTTGACCAAAAGTTTTTTTCAAGTTTTAGTTCCATCAAATTTGGATTTTGCACTTCTACTTGTATTTCTCCATGTCATTATTCCATCAAAATCTCAGCATACCGTACATGTAATACATGTATTTATGATTTTGTGACTGTGCATGCAGTGCCAATTATATAATCATTTTCTTTTTGTTAATCTTTTTTTAAAGGGCTAACATTGTCTTGATCGTCACAGACTGATATTTTCAGATTGACGATTTGTAGCATCAATGTTGTCTCTAATTTGCTTGTTATCAATTTACAGTTAAATAACTTGCAATTTTCTGCATAATTTGAGGAGAAAGCATGCAGCATACAGTACATGTATATGATTTTTTTAAAACAATTATTAACTATTGTTTTTGTATTGCTGCTGAATTGACGTGTACAATCTGTCTTTCCTACTCCCACCCTTCTTCACCCCCTTGGTTTTCTCTCCTTTAAATCCCCCATTTTGCTTCATTTTATCCTCCACCTCATTTTTATTCTTCTAATTCTTTTCAGATACTCAACCCCAATCTGGCAAAATACATACATTTGACTGACTTTATAAACAAAATTATAGCAGTTTGAAGTAATACGTAACAGGAAGAATATGTGCCGATTTGTATCCATTTCCAAATATATTATGTCCACATTGGTTTGTAATTTTCCATATTACACCATTTCCATCACACAAAGTGTCATTTGATAATGCACTTCTTTTATTTTTCATTCTTGAGCATTCACAACAACTTTTTTATTTAACAGAGAAATATTTTATTTTCTATATGATCTTTATACCAAACTCTTTACTTTCATAGAAGGATATCCATACTATACTTTGAAAAAATGATAGACCTTTTTAAACAAGACTAAAGTAGTTTTTTTTTCTTCCCCCTTTCTGAGTTGTATTATCCCCATTTTTCTGGCTGAAAGAGTTGAGTGTCTGATTCTTATTCTTGTTCCTTGCACAACATGATTAGCATGTGGTATTTATTTGCACAAGACTTGCATGTGTTATCCTTTGTTGTTCACTGGTTGTTGGTGTACATGAATGAAAATAAAATTAGGTAAAGGAAATCAATCTGTTCCAAATTTGTATAACTATGATGGTCTTTTGGTGAATTTATACTGCATGATGTAGCTTCAAGCATCCAAATGCTTAAATTCTTCACAAAAAAAAGTATATGATTTTATAGACCCTATTATTTTCATAGTCAGTCTGCACTAGAATTGAATGTGAATTACTGTACGATTACATTTTTTTTAAATTTTTATTTCAATATTTTCAGTCTAGCTCACATAATTTTGTTGATTTTGCACTTTGAAACTTTTGAAAACTGTTTGCTAAATGTAGATCATCATGTCTGAACTATTACATTCTACATGTTCTTGCTTCTTTCTTGTTATTTCTTTTATTATAATGTTTAGTGCAACAGTCCATATGTATATTCTCTTTATCATGGTGAATCAGTTTTTTTTTATTGTATTGAAGAGGATTGGGTATAATTTTGTAGCCTCAACATATTGTCATAAATTTGTGTATTCGTTTGTTTTAGGTAAAGGTACTGGAGTACATGTATTTTCTTGTGTTTAGACAGCTGCTATTGAAGTAGAGTAATTCCTTTTCGTCCAAGTCTTTTCTCTTATTTTTCTTCCATTTGATTTTCAATTTCATTATAATTTTCTTTAAATTTCAGAATCTTTCAAGAGGAGAATAGAAGGAGGTGCCATGCAGATCTCGTTCAATGGCGTCTCGTTTGACTTTTACCCCTACCATATAGCAAGTAAGTCTCCCCTAATCAGATCTAGTTTTCAAAAGTGACTGTCACCAAGCTAGTTTTCAAAGATCTCGTTCAATGGCGTCTCGTTTGATTTCTACCTATACCATATAGCAAGTAAGTCTCCCCTAATCAGATCTAGTTTTCAAAAGTGACTGTCACCAAGCTAGTTTTCAAAGATCTCGTTCAATGGCGTCTTGTTTGATTTCTACCTATACCATATAGCAATTAAGTCTCCCCTTTTCAGATCTAGTTTTCAAAAGTGACTGTTACCAAGCTAGTTTTCAAAGATCTCGTTCAATGGCGTCTCGTTTGACTTTTACCCCTACCATATAGCAAGTAAGTCTCCCCTTTTCAGATCTAGTTTTCAAAAGTGACTGTCACTAAACTAGCTTCCAAAGCCGGTTTGGGATTCCAGTTGTGTCCCTGTTCAGATAAGTGGGCCATGAGATGAATTTCAAGTCCACTTCACGTAAAGTGGCTCAAAGGGATCCAACTAATCCTCACGTGATATTCCCACGTATGTATTTCTGTGTACCTACAATGACTTTCTTGACCACTTGTCCCATTGAATTTATTCATTACTAGTTTCTGTTAAACTGGTTTTTCTTAAAGTAGTTTAACACCATAGATCGTAACAGGATCTTTTTTTCAGTCAAGAAACTTCTTTTTTCATACTTTCATGACCCCATCTCCAGTCTTCCTTGGATGGTCTTTGTAGACAGGTCTAAATGTATGTTATATCTTCTTTGATTTACAGGTAGTTCTCGGTCTCACTGGCAGTACTTTGACGACGCGATGAGTCTCTCCGACAAATGGATCCACACGATACTGGCCCACTTCAAGCAACAGTATGCCATGGCACGCAACGAGCTCAAGAAGCGTTGCTCTGCCCCGGCTTCCTCTCACCCCGCAACCCCTCCCCCACACCATCCCCACTTAAAGGCAGCCCCAGGCCGCCCCGCGACCCCACCTCATGTACGGACTCAGCCCCAACCCGCGGGGAGGGAGCGGGCCTCCAGTGCAAGCCATGGGAGACCGCCCGGGCGACCGTCAGCCCCACCCGGTCAGCAGCACCGCCCGGGATCGGGCACCAGCCCTCCGTCCTCCAAGACCTCGGTCAAGTTAATGTCCAGCTGTATGGTCTTTAGGATACGAGCCTTGCAGCTGAGCAACGTCGCTACGTCGGATCGCGGAGCCAACAATGACGAGAACCTACGCAATAACCTCTTCTTGATGTCGGACAAGAAAACATTCCATTTACCAGCCGAGATACCGTCCATTCATGTAGAGTACATGTCTTTCTACTTCCCTAATGAGTTGGACTTCCCAGGTAATTTGATTTGATTTAATTTGATCTTAATTATTTACTTTTTCCATTTCAATAGCATTTTCACAATTTGAAAATTTAATAATGCATAGTGTCTGAAGAGCGAAGCTTTAGAGAAATGGAGGGGCAAGCAAAACAAGAGAGGCTTGTAAAACGCATGTTCATAATATATTTGAAGAAAATTGATCAATAAATGGCTTAATTATCGAAAAATGAAAAATAACGACAGCATCGCTTTCCCCAGCACAACATGTTTCACGTACAAAATGAATGCAAACTCACACACCGCACACAAACCACCGATCACTCCGCCCATTCTGTGCTGGTGGGTCTCCGCGTCAATCATTTAGCGAACGGTATAGAAATAACTGATGATTGGCATTTTCGAAGTAAAATATGCCAGAACGTAAAAAAATCTTCTCCCAATTTTGTACACAAGTATATTTGGGCATGTAAAAAAACTTGTGAATACATCAGCTCGTTTCACATCACTTTCTGCATCCCGATCATTACGAATCTATACCTTTAAAGTTTGCCCCTTCTTAGATTAAATTTGGAAGAATTTTCAAAATTTCAGATAACCCTTTTGTACTTGAGTAACAAAATGCTCTACATGTATTTATCCATGTAGAGCAGATTTATTTACATTTTCTTCATGAGTTGGACCTTCCAGAAAATTTTGAAAGACCTCAGAATATTTGACCATGTATACATGTATGTTTTCATAGTTTGAGTAAGAAAATATTTACAAAGTGCAATGCAATAGCCAATGAATTTTGTTCAATGATTACTAAACCAATGATTACTTAACTGAATAATATGTAGTTTCCTGCTTATACTTGTATATTTGTGTATTATTTTTATACTGATGTTGTATATGTTTTATTGTGACCAAGCAGGGGCTCCTTGAAAACCATCAAATCATGGATATGAGTCACCCAGTATAGATATCAGAAATATTCAAAAGAATAAATGAATAAATAAATACTTTTCTTGTTTTTGTTCTGCCAGTACCATCCAGTGACGTATAGTCAGATCAAGACCTATGCCACTCCAATTGGACACCACAAGCTTTCTTTGGCCAATCAGATTGGATTATTATCATGCGTGCACCCAGGATTTTGATACAAATTCTACATGAATTATCATTACTGGTTTTTTAATCCTACTTCTACTTGTCGCAAACTTCCAAGGGAATGTAACATAAGGACAAGGTATAAGAATAAAATGATAAATTTAAATCTTAAAAAATATCTTGTCGCAAATCTCGACAAGAAATCCAAAAATTCTCAAAATTCCAAAAGATAAAAAATTAAAGCATAAACAGGCGTAAATATTCAGAATTGAATGAAAAACGCCTTTAAATATAAATTCATCATCATCATTACTGAAATATAATTTGATAGATGGAAAGTATATACTTTCATGTTTTATCCTGCCAGTTCCCGCCCCTGTGATGTAAGCACAGATCAGCCCTATGCAGCTAAGATTGGATACCACAACCCTACTATGGCTCAACCAAATTGTATGATTATCGCAAACTGCAATATTCTACATGAATTATCATTATTGGAATATAATTCACTAAATGAAAGTTAATTTTCTTGTTTTTGTCCTGCCAGTACCAGCCTTAGTGATGTATGGTCAGATTGCTCCGATGAAGCCTTAATACGATTGGACATGTAAAATTGAGGGCCTAGGCCGTATTGTTTTGCTGCCGCCCCCCCCCCCCCCCCAAATTGCTTGCTGCGCCTAAGTCAAGCCTAGTCGCACTAGTTACCCGGATGTCCGTTCATGTTCGCGCAATTCTTTCTATACCCCGGCGTTCGGCTCTCTTCACAGTCCGACCGACGAGCTCATCACATAAACACCTTCATATTTTTGCCTCCTCCTTTACAGGCTCGACCTCTTCAACATTTGTAACTAACCCAAAGTCACGGGGTGTTACAGACACAACAACCATTATTTTGCCAAGTACAAAATTCTACATGAAATATCTTTATTGGAATATAATTCATTAAATGAAAGTTTATTTTCTTGTCTTTGTCATTCAGTTCCCGCCCCTGTGATGTACGCACAGATAAACCCTATGCAGCTAAGATTGGATACTACAACACTTCTGTGGCTCAACCAGTTTGCATTCAACGTTATGCAGACATTAGTAAGTACTGCACATGCCTCCCCGACATTGTACACCATTGTTTTTGTTTGGAAAATTCTCAACTGCCAGATCCTTAATGCTACCAAAATAGTGGCTGATGTACATAAACTAAGCTGTGAAAATGTATTAGGCTTTAAAATAAATGTTAAGCCCCAGTCACATAGAATCCCTGATTGAACAAGGTTCAACACAACTCTTTGTTCCATGACTGTTGACTGAACAAGGATTCTTGTTGAATTGTGTTCAGTCGGGGCTTCTTTGTGATCGGGCATTTAGTTTCAGTGGAAGATTCATTTAAGGACTTCACAGTCATGGAAAATCCAGGAAAATTGATGGTCAGGGAAAAGTCATGAAATTCAGAAATTTGTGATAAGTCATGGAAAAGTCATGGAATCAAAGTTACCCGTTACTTGCATACTTCATGCAATAACATTAATTCAATAATTGGTCGAAATAATAATGTATGGTTCTTTGACATTTGCAAATTAGATAAAGCCATTCCATTTACTTGCTCAATGTCTTGATTCTGTTATCCTTGCATTGGGCCAGTGGAATCGTAGGACCCTGGTTTTGTTCATATTTTATGGACATTCATTTTCCAGACATTATCAGAACCAGGTAAACATTTTGATAATTGGTCGAAATAATAATGTATGGTTCTTTGACATTGGAAAACTTATATAAAACCATTCCATTTACTTGCTTGAATCTGTTGCCCCTGGCATTTAGGCCAGTGGATTTGTAGCACCCTGCTTTTGTTCATATTTTATGAAGATTCATTGTTCAGACATTATCGGAACCAGATAAACATTTTGATAATTGGTCTGTATGTTTTCTTTTTTTCAGCCTGAAATAGAAGAGATAGCACAAGCCTCTCAGACAAATACTGGACAAGATCACATCGATATCAGAATAGATGCTCTCATGCAAAAGGTAAACCACATTGATATTGGAATAAATGCACTCAGGCTGAAGATAGGGTTGAATAAAAGAATTCATGAAATATTTTTAAATACTTAGTGATACTGTCTTTGTTCAGTTATTTTATTTATGTTGGAAATATATATTTATGAAAGACAGGAAATTGAAATTAGACATTTTGTCCTTTTCATAAGCTTAGTCAATCTCATCTGGAGAGATTTAGATTGGTATCAAATCAAAATGTTAATATAACAACAGCTCAACATAAGTGAGAGCAAACGTGACAACAATAACCACACCCTCAGCTATTCGCTCATAATAAAACCTTAAATTCCTATGCACTGTGAGCAGAAGGAAAAAAGGCCTTGGACAAAGAAAACAACCTCTAACCAAACATTAACAATAGCTATATGGACACAAAAGAAACCCCCATCCTTTTTATTCTGTGGAAAAATGTTTAACAACAGTCACAAATGTGAACTAGTATTGTGAATGCTTGAATGAAGTTTTTTGCTTTGTCCCAATCCTTTGTCTCTTCTGCTCACAGTGATGCGACTATACCTCTTGTACATTCTTGAATGGTTTGTATCTCTGGCAATATAGGGCTTAATCGTAGTTTAGGTCCCCCGTATTTACTTTGCACAGTATAGCTTTATTCAGTGCACGCAGTGGGGACCTCAATCCACCGCCATAGACTTGTGTGCAAAGAAATACGTGCAATCTCAGCAAGAAGGGCCTTAAAATACGATATCGCCCAACATGGCTGTATGTTCTTAGTCCTTGATGCATTTTTGTTCCACTCAGGTCCTGCTTCCCGTTCCAGACCCAGTAGAGAACCAGCCAGACCGGCCCAAAATCCTCCAAGTCCAGGTCTCGCAGGTGACTGCCACAAACTGCCGCGTCGGGACCAACTCAACGAGACCAGAGCTGTCCAAGGTCCTTCAGAAGTTCCAAGGAGTCCAGCTCTTCCACGGGACGACGTTCCCAAGCAGCAAGATGGACCTTGAGACGATGCCTGCGAAGTTCTGGAAGCATGCCTACGAACCTAATTTCTTTCTTCCACCCGCCATGAGGGAGGATGGGAAAGATTCGGATTCAGCAGCGCATAAGAATGGCACGCCACCGCAGATGAGAGGTGCGTCGGAACCTCTAAGACTCTCCGATGTCAAGATGACAACGTATACGTTCAGACCGAACGCATGCGATGATGTATGGGGGATTAAAGTGGATCAGATCTGGGCGGACTTTGTGGGTGTGCCAAGCTCGCTAGATCGACCGGTTCCTTTCGTTCAGCCAATCCCCATCAGCATGTGGATGTGCTCAGCCAATAGCAATACAGCGGGTGCGTCACAACCAACGAACAATTCGTCTCTTGCCAATATGCATTTAGTCGTAGATACCTCGTCTTTTATAGATATAACCCTCAACCACTATCAGCTTCTGTTTCTTCTTAGACTCCAGCAATCCTTACAGAACCTGACCTCCAACATGGAGCTTGATCAGAACCTTTTTGCCAAAGATGAGCCTAACCAGGACACGGTGGCGGCGCCCATGGCCAGCCGCGTCATCTCAGCAGTCTTCCCCAGCATCCACCTAACCCTTCTCGGACCCCCATCGTCCGGCGTAGACCAGGAGGACGAGATCGCGTCATCGGTCAGCGATGTGACCAACGCAAAGGCAGATGGGAAGGTAGAGGACGCTAGACATGAAACAGAAGTCGATAGTGGTGGTAGCATAGAGGAATCGTCAAGGAACGTTAGTAAGCCGGAGCTCTCCGATTTGGATCAGAGCAGCTCAGAAGTTGTTACAGATACGTCATCACCGACATCGGACTCTGTCGATCTCGACCACGCCGACGTTAGAATATGCAATGAAGTCGTAAATGGTGATAGCGGTATTCATGGAATGCAGAGGAGTGATATAAAGGCGTTGAGGTTCGATGGCGGGCCGATGGGTGCGGTTGTGGTCACTGAAGCGACGCCCAATGGCAGTTGTCCGACTCAAACCACGTTCCTGAACAACAATGAACAGGTCTCGATCAGCATTACACCCAGTCCTATGGGACAGGTCAGTCATAGATATTTAATTGCTTTGAAATGATAAGTATGATTCTTGATAATGAGGTATATTTACATGTATTTAATGCTTTAAACCAATTTTCTCATCAACATGTGATGTGGTGGTTCTGACCCTTGTCTTTCAACTGAGATTCTGAATATTTTTTTCAGCAAGAAATATATCCACACTGTGCTTCACCCAACCCATGTATTTATATGGGATAAGATTGTTGTCACCACTTTAAGCTAACATTGTGGAAGTTCCCCAGGGAGCTAAGTTAACACATCATAATTCAATTATTATTGATCATCAACATCAGCACCACTAACATAAAATCATTATCCATCATCATCACCATTATCATCACCACCATAACCACTACCATCATCAACATCATCATCATCATCCTCACCATCATCATCATCATCATCATCATCATCATCATCATCATCATCATCATCATCATCATCCTCATCACCATTACCATCGTCATCATCACCATTACCATCATCATCATCATCATCATCATCAACGTCATCACCACCAGTATCATTATCATATTAACATCATCATCATCATCATTGTCATCATTCTTAATTATATTAAACTGAAATGAACTTATCAAAATTGATATGAACGGTGTTAATTACATTCAGTTGGATTCCTCATCCCCCACAGGGCCAACCTCCGAGGAAGAACAACTCGTCATCAGATCTAACCCACTCCGGTAGTGTCTCCTCAGAAACCAGCGGGGGTTCCTTGACAAACCTTGCCGGAGGTATCCCGAAAAGCAACAGCCAAAGCTCAATCACGGTCCAGATGAATGCTCTGATGTCGGCCAGCTCTATGGCGTCGCTGGATGAGCAGGGAATGGATTATGAGACGATCTCGGTGAGCAGTGACTCCAGTGAGGGATTCACGATGGTCTCACAGGGATCGAGAGCAGGGAGCACGGCAGATATCGAGTCGGAGAGCGGGATAGGTGAGCATGAAAATGATGATGAGATTTATTCTGTAAGGAGAAATGATGAGGGTGGTGATGATAAAGATAATTATGAGGCATGGACTGTAGTGGTGGTGATGGTTGTTATGTAGATGATGATGATTATGGTGTTGGTGGTGAGGAGGAGGAGGATGATGATGAGGGGATTGATGGGCGTCTGATATATTTTTTACATTCAATCTTAGGGAGCGAGTTCTCTCAGTCACTGACAAGTCATGAAGGCGCACAGAGCACGGTTCTTACTTCATCACCTAATCGACTACCAGGTTCGTACCATTTAGTGCTTTCAATACATGACAAACAAAATGAGACAGCAAAATGGAAAACTTCATTAATAATCAGCCATTGAGCTTGGGATAATTGTTAAATGATGCCATTGTTTTTAAAGGTATGTACAATTTTTGTCTTTTTTTATTCTTTGTCTAATACATTTGGATGAGGCATAACAGACTCAATGGATGTCGGTAACGACAAAAATTGATGGAAATCAAGATAGATTTTCTATGCAATTTGGCAGGTGTGTCGCCCTTGAGCAAAGGAATTAATTCTGATAAATGAGAGTTATGAAAAAACAATACCAAGTATGGTATGATGACGTTTGCCATTCATAGACATCTATAGATCTTGGTACACCATAAGAGGAGGAAGAGGATAGAAAAAAGTAAGCAATACAAATGTTGGTTGACATCGCTGTATCGAGGACACGTATCTACAGAGCCAACTGTTTCTCTTAACACTTAGTGACCCATATATAGAAGTTTAAATATATAATTATGTGTTTAAATATCTGATCAATCAAGGCAAATTTTGATAAGTCAAATTCTCCCTATCCAGGTTCATCCTCAACAGTAGATGGGAGCATGGACGACATGGCCTCGGCGGACGCCAAACCCAAAGCCGACGACTTTGAAGGGTGCGTCCACAAGCTGCGACAGATCTCGGTGATGAACTTTGACCTCGTCAGCATCAGTGTGGTCATCGAGATGGGCAATAAGGACATGGTTCTGAGAGCAGCCGTGATGGACATCGATAAAGAAGAGAAGGGAAATGAAGACTTCAACAAGTATATGAATAAACTTGACTCGGGTATGTTAGAAAAATTAGTGTATTTGCTTTTCTCCCTTTTCCTTCTTTGTCTCCCTTTCATTTCTTTATTTTATTTACCTTCCGTACTTCCTTCCTCATTTGTTTCCCTATATCTTCCATTGTTTCCATTTTATATTCCTTTCACGTTTTTTCTTTCCTTCTTTCCTTCTTGCTTCGTTTCCTTCTTCCTTCCTTTTCCTCCCTTAAGTTTTCTTTTCCTTCTTTCTTTCCTACCTGCTCCGTCTCCCTTTTTCTTCATTTTCCTCCTTTCTATTCATTTTTTCCTTCTTTCCAGCATGCTTTGTTTCTCTTTTCCTTCTTTTTTTTCCTTGTTTTGTTTTCTTTCTTTCTTTC
>BQKZ01000689.1:92957-108797 GCA_036244855.1 Temnopleurus reevesii
TTTAGGGTTAATGCATGTTCCTTTCTTGTATTTTCCTTCCTTCTGTCCTTCCTGCCTTATTTCCCTTCTCTTTCCTTTTTCTTCACAATATCAGCACGTACATTTATTCCTCAGGTGATATAGCTCAGAACCCTTTCCATGTCCTTTATCTTTTGTAATAATTGTTAAAATAAGGAAAGGCAAAGAACGGAATTGACTCTATATCTTTATCAATTCCAAAATTCCTACTGTTATCTGTTGAATGTTACAAGATCCAGTGTATCCCATGTCCTACTGTAGTAGTATCATTGATATCTTCCTTGATTTTGAATTCTTTTTACTCATCTGTGTGTGACCCTTTTTGTATTGAATGAAGTTACACTGAACTTGACAATGAGTTTTATTATCAGAAGTTTTTCCTTGGGGGAGAGGTTTGTCAGTTTAAAAATAGCCACATTTGGGGGTACATTTTTAGACAAAGACTATATAAAAAAAAGCTGTAAATTACAAATCATCGGGGTTTTTTTCAAGTCAGAATTTCTGTAATGTGGATTATAAAACTTCATGTTAAAAAGTAATTGGCTGGAGCATCATTTGAGATCAAACAAACATGAAAATATAAAATCAATAAAAAATGTATATTTGGATATTTGCTTTCACTGAAAATGATTAGAGTTTGCCATGTTTCATTATTACAATGTCGCACACAATTTCATCAAAGACAGTAGAAAGTTGAGGCTAAAAATCAATAAGAAATATTCTAGATAATATTATGTAAATGTCCCTTTTTTTTAGGGGGGAAGGGGGAGGCTGGATGACAAAATCGTTTAAATTCTTAGGAAAATTTGTGAGCTCTTTTTCGAGCAAAGTGTCTCAAAATTGAGATGGACAATGTAAGACGTGCGTAGGTGTTTGTTAAGCAAGTTTTCTCCCCTTGTAACGTAAACCCTCGCTCTAATTGTGTTTTATGTTCTTTCATCCCCTTTACTTTGTAATTCCTTCTTCGAACCTCGTAGTCCATGCTGCACTGAAGGCATGCATAACACGAGCATGCATAGATGACAAAGTTATGATGTACAATTGTGCACGCGATGGCTTGTGCCATGTACGCAATTTCCCTACTACCAGTAATGGTATTGGTAAGCTTTATGCTTTCTTCCCGTTAACTCTGTCAATCTTTTTCCTTTCTTCCTTTTCCCCCATCTCCTCCTATTTATATCGATCTTTTGTTTTCTTTTTCTTTCTCTTTCGCTTTCTTTTATCTTTCTTTTACTCTTTCTCTTTATCATGCTCTTTCTTTTTCTTTTTCTTTCTCTTTTATTTTCACCTTCTCTTTCTCTTTCTCTTTCTTGTTCTTCTCTTTCTCCTTCTTCTCCTTCTCCTCTTTCTCCTTTTCCTTCTCCTCCTCCTTTTCCTTCTTCTCCTCCTCCTCCTTCTCCTTCTTCCTTTCATTCTCATTCTCATTCTCCTCCTTCTCTTCCTTGTCCTCCTCCTCTTTCTTTTCTTATCTTCCTCTGTCTTTTCTTAACTCTTTTTTCTCTTTCTCCTTTCCTATTTGTTTTAAATTCTTTCACCCTAATTTCCGCTTTCTCTTTTTCTGTCTTGCACCCTTATTACGTAACTCCATTCTATGTTAATTAAATAGCCTTGTTTTATCTCTTCTGGCAATTAACCAAAAACTTCAATCTTACTGTATAATTCTCCTCCTTCGCAGACTCTCACCATTTTCTATACTTGCTTAATATTTGAAGCTGATAACTTTCGATTTATTCCTTAACTGCACCCTTGGTCTTGTGGCTTAGCATGCATGGGTTTCTGCAGGGTTTTTGTGTAAAATTCACACATGCTGCCATTTTTTTCTTTCTTCTTGTTTCTTCACTTTTTGCACATGTTCGTGGGCTGGTGCTGTAAATGCTGCAAATTGCTTCTTTTCATTGTCAAATCTCTTGTCTGGTGAACTACTGTTATTATAATAATATCAATGATGAGACTTATAAGGCGCCAAATCCACTGAGATTTAGTGTTAAAGGCGCGCAGATCTAGAATATGTATCAGTGCTTACTTTCTGAAGTGTGATTCAGAGCAGTTACTGGATCGAATAATATTAGTAACAACAGAACGCCACTACCCCCCCCCCCCCCCCCCCCCCCCCCCCCCCTATACAATACCACCCAAAAACTGCCCTCCCAATGATGTGCAATATAGTAGACTACAGGATTTTTTTTTTTGGGGGGGGGGGGTTGCCTAAGCATTGGGCCTTCTGCTAAAGCAATTTTCAGAATGGGCTGGTATGCAGCTTATCTGCAAGGGTCTGCATGAAAACAAATAAACAAATATATTCAGTTTTACTTCAAGAAGGCTTAAATCTCTATGCTTTAGAAATGGTTATGGGCCATTATACAAATTTGTCACTGAGGAGGTTTTGCCAGAAAGTTGCGATCAATTGCAAGGTGTAGTTGATTTTCATGCATCTATTGAAAATATTTCTTTCATATTCATTTTAGTACAAGTGCAGCTCATTGCAAATGAGAATGCCAATTTCAAACTAGAACTGATTTAAAAAAAAGTAGAGAAAATTGATTGCAACTGTCAAGTTACGGGATGTTGCTAAAAAGTTGCGGTCAATCTTAGGTTGCACTTGATCAGCATGCACCAATCAAAAACGTTGTTTCATGCAATTCTTTACAGAGTGCAGGTCCTGTTACATAAGCCATACATGGTGTTATTCAAAAGTTGCAAATTATCACAAATCAACTGCAAATTGTAACGCGGGCATGCATGAAACAATTATTTTGACTGATGTTGTACAGCAGCCAATTACAAAGATTCCACAGGACTAATCATAAACAAAGTTGTTTTAATTTTAAAATGTTATGCAACGGCACCCTTTCAGACTACATGTACATATTTGTTGAATGTTCTAATTTGGATATTACAGTGTACTATGAAAATTATGAAATCAAGGTACAGCCAAACCTGTCTATAGTGGCCACTGTCTACAGTGACCACCTGTCTATAATGGCCAAGTAAATTGATTCCCTCCAGGTGAAAATGCATGTTATGGAACCTGTCTATAGTGACCAGTCTGTCGATAGTGGTCACTTAAATTGATTCCCTCCAGGTGAAAATGCATGTTATGGAACCTGTCTATAAAGGCCATCTGTCTACAGTGGCCACTTTTTCTGTTTTCCCTTGGGGTGGCCTCTGTAGACAGGTTTGACTGTATTTGTTCGGATGCAATTATTTATTTTCATAATTTCAAGTTTTGACTCCTGACAGATTTAATTTTATCATAGAGTTATGTATAAATATGATGTACCTCTAAAATCTTCATTATTTAGGAGTTGTTTTGGTTCAGCATATTTTTGTTTGTTCCTGGTTTTTGTGTGGTATACAATATTAGACAAGGCTTTGGTAGCTTGTATTAACTGTAAATTGAACAATAATTTTGTTCAAATCATGAAAAATGTACACTTCCCGGATGCATTTTTTTTTCATACCACTAATGTGATAAAAATCCAAAACTTAAAATGTAAATTGTAAACACAATTGACCACTTATTGAGGGGTAGAGCTTTTAGGAAAAAAGAGTTAATCTTTTAATAATCAACCTTCAAATTGGCGACATATTATCTTTCCACTCTTTTAAATGATAAGGAAAAAAGGTAAATATTATCCAAAAGTGATTTTGTTCAAAAGAGAAAAAAAAAACAGCTAACGATAACATAGAATTAATGATTTCCTAATTTTATTTACATTGCCAATTTAATGATTGTAGTCATTCAAGCTATATTCAAACTGGTCTAACTTGTGCACACAACGTCTCATTGCACTGGTAATGGGCTCAAAATCCTCAATGCATTTTTCTCTTTCTAATCATGCTTGATGCTAAATGCTCAGCTTTCTGGAATGGCGATTCTGCCAAAATGTCACTAAAAGGCGACACTCTACCTTTTTGACCATGGCTGACTTTTTTTTTGTTTCTTTTAGGCGACTATCATCGAGAGAGTATAAGACAAAGGAAAGGAAAGGAAGAGGAGGAGAAAAAAGGAACAAACCCAGCAAAGGCTCTGCTGAGATTTACAAGTGGACCATCAGCCGAACGGTTATGTGAACTGGCAGGAGAGAGAGGGTACATGCAATTACAGGTGAGATAAGGAAATTAGATGGGAGGATGGTTGGGAAGGGGGGGGGAGGGGATGGAGACTGAGGAAGGAGAGGAGAGGAGGGGAGAGAAACATAGATGAGGGAGTAATTGATGAATTAGGTAGGGGGAGGAGGTAGGGAGTGGAGATATAGAGAGATGGAGAGGCAGACACTTTTCAGATGGAAAATAGGGGAAGGAGAAGGGTTAACCCAGCCAAGGCTCTGCTGAGATTTACCAGTGTACCGTCGGCCGAACGGTTATGTGAACTGGAAGGAGAGAGAGGATACATGCAATTACAGGTGAGATAAGGAAATTAGATGGGGAGGATGGTGGGGGAGGGAGATGAGAGGAGGGGAAGAGAGACTGGGGTGGGAGAGGAGTGAGGGTAGGGAATGAGGAAAGGGGAAGAAAGACACTGACAGAAAGGGCGAAGGTGGAGGGGGAGCAGAGAGGAGGGAAGGAAGAGAGTGCTTTGCTGAGATTTACCAGTGGACCGTCGGCCGAACGGTTATGTCAACAAGCAGGAGAGAGAGAGGGTACATACAACTACAGGTGAGATTAGAAAATAAGATGGAGATGGAAGAGAGAGGGAGATTCGGAAGGAGAAGATAGGAGAGGGACGGGTTTCGAGAGCGGGTTTAGAGTGGAGAAAGAGACAATGGGAAGGAGAGGAGAAGGAGAGAAAGAGAGAGAGAGAGAGAGAGAGAGAGTGGGAAAGGAGAGGAGAGAATGGGAGGGGTACAGTACAACCAATTTCAAATTGCTTTTGAACTGTAGGAGATTCCTGGATTACCAGAAAATCAAAAAGGACTTTCTTTTAAAAAAGTATTTTCATATTTTTATTTTCTTTCAGTTGAGCGATGTCAACCTAGATTTCTTGAAATCATCACTAACCAACTTGAGCTCGATCGTCCAAGATGAATTAGATTCGCTACCCATGCCTCTTGACATCACAGTATTCAACACAGCTATAACATTACAGGTCAGTTTGCTGAATACGATAAATCTTTTAAGAAATCAATAACAAAAGTATTTTTGCCATAAAAATTTGTTATTAAATCATCCAAGATGAATTAGAGTCCTTACCAATGCCTCTGGATATAACAGTATTCAACACAGCTATAACATTGCAGGTAAGTTTGCTGAATACAATATTTTTTTTAATTCAATATAAACAAAAGTAGTTTTGGTATTAAATTTGTTGTTAAATCGTCAAGGATGAATATCCCTACCAATGCTTCTAGACATCACAGTATTCAACACAGCTATAACATTGCAGGTCAGTTTGCTGAATACGATAAATCTTTTAAGAAATCAATAACAAAAGTATTTTTGCCATAAAAATTTGTTATTAAATCATCCAAGATGAATTAGAGTCCTTACCAATGCCTCTAGACATCACAGTATTCAACACAGCTATAACATTACAGGTCAGTTTGCTGAATACGATAAATCTTTTAAGAAATCAATAACAAAAGTATTTTTGCCATAAAAATTTGTTATTAAATCATCCAAGATGAATTAGAGTCCTTACCAATGCCTCTGGATATAACAGTATTCAACACAGCTATAACATTGCAGGTAAGTTTGCTGAATACAATATTTTTTTTAATTCAATATAAACAAAAGTAGTTTTGGTATTAAATTTGTTGTTAAATCGTCAAGGATGAATATCCCTACCAATGCTTCTAGACATCACAGTATTCAACACAGCTATAACATTGCAGGTCAGTTTACTGAATATGATAAATCTTTAAAGAATTCAATAACAATAGTAGTTTTGCTATAAAATTTGTTATTGAATCATCCAAGATGAATTAGATGCTTTATCAATGCCTCTAGAGAACACAGTATTCGACACAGCTATAACATTGCAGGTCAGTTTGCTGAATACAATTTAAAAAATATTACAAATCCAATATAAACAAATGTTAGTTTTGCTATTAAATGTTTTGTTAAATCGTCCAACATGAATTAGATTCTTTACCAATGCCTCTGGACATACCAGTATTCAACACAGCTATAACATTGTTGATCAGTTTTTGTTGCGTTCTTTAAAATTGATTTCATAATAAAAGTCATAATAATAATACATGCAATTTATATAGTGCATGAATGAAATCTGGAGTAATGAAGGTGTACTTTGAATTATTATTATTACTCGGCCTTTAGCCTGGTTTACACCAGCACTTACAGCGTTTCAAGGAAATATTAGTTCGTGGTAAGATTCTCAATCATTCAGCACAATAACCAATACAAGTTGTGTGTAAATTCGTTCTTAAAGTCTTTCATACCTCCACGAAACATCGCCCTGGTTTCTTATTATGAACTCTATAAATATTGATATCTCGAGAAAGCAGGAGGTTTTTTTTTAGAAACAACATTTACCTGTACCTTAAACGCTCTTGTACTAACATTCGTATTCATTTTATTAATTGGTTCTGAATTCATGCAGGATGATGCGCCCTTGGTCTACCCAGATCAGTAACAAGTCCTCCTCTTCAACTGATGATACCGTAATTTAGAGTACAGAACTCTTAAGATACTAATGTTGCTAATTATTTCCCTTAATTGGTTCTGAATTCATGCAGGATGATGCCCCCTTGGTCTACCCGGATACAGTAACAAGCCCTCCTCTTCAACTCAGAATACCGTCAGTTAGAGTACAGCGAACTTCAGATGGCGCTTTCCATGTCAAAGGTGAGTTCTGAAATTGCAATTATTCACATTATTTCCATGTCTTGAAGTTGACAAATTAAATTAATGTTAATAGAAATGATTATGTAACAAAGGCATTTTCCAAACATACATTTTCCAAGTGTTTAGAAAATATGTCGCTTTTGTGAGATTTCTATTGGCTTTGATATAGAGTGATATATACAAGAAAATATAGAATAGTTGAAATACCTTTATTACTTAAAGGGGAACTTCACCCAGAAATTGATGTGCTGTTCGAGAATGGAGATAGATAAGATGAACAAGCTGAAAATTTTATCAAAATTACATAATCCTTTCAAAAGTTATAAATTGTCAAAGTTTTCTTTGCCAATTTTAATGGGGCATCATGGAGACGACCTCATTCACTTTGTACATAATTTATCTAGAAACGGACCATTTAATATTCCAAATAAGGAACACCATCATTCTCTCTGAAATGCTCAATGAACGTACTTGTAATTGCATTTCCTACACAGGCATACATCCTGAAGGCATTAGCTTGAAATCAACTGAACAACCCTCTCTTCCATCAACCGACCTGCCGTCCTCTACGTCCTCAACCGTTCATAATCCTGCGCTTTCGGACGAGAACGAGAACCTGCGCGGACAGATGGCTCTGATGAAGGACGCCCTCGCAGTGCTGGAGAGGGAGAGGACGTCGCTGCTTTCGACCCTGGAGCACCTCCAGGAAGAGTTGCTGACGGCCGATAGAGAGAGAGATAAGTTGAAGGAGCATGTTGTTGAGTTGAGTCGCAGAGTTAATCTAGGAAGATGAGATTCTTTAAGGGAGTCTTGGGTTCTTGTTCTAAACAAAAAATATAAATGCCATCCTCGCCAACTGTTTCTAAACTGTACAGGAAGAGTTGCTGACGGCCGATAGAGAGAGAGAGAGATAAGTTGAAGGACCACGTTGTTGAGCTAAGTCGCAGAGTTAATCTAGGAAGATGAGATTCTTAATGGTAGCCTTGGGTCCTGGTTCTAAACAAACAATATAGAGTTGCTTACGACGGATGGAGAGAAAGGGATAAGTTGAAGGAGCCTGTCATTGAACTGAGTCGGAGAGTTAATCTAGGAAGATGAGATTCTTAATGGTAGCCTTGGGTCCTGGTTCTAAACAAACAATATAGAGTTGCTGACAGCGGATAGGGAGAGAGATAAGTTGGAAGAGCATGTCGTGGAGCTGAATCGAAGAGTTAATCTAGGAAGATGTGATTCTCTAAATTAGTCTTGGGTTCTAGTTCTAAACAAAAAATATAAAGTTGCTGACGGCTGATAGAGAGAGAGAGAGATAAGTTGAAGGAGCACGTTGTTGAGTTGAGTCAGAGAGTTAATCTAGGAAGATGAGATTCGCAAAGGTAGTCTTGCATCCTGGTTCTAAACAAAAAATATCAATAGCATGCTTGCCAACTGTTCCTACAGTGTACTTGATAGGGAAAATCCAGATTTTCTTATAATAGAAATTAGGAATATTACATTAAACCTTGCAAATGCTAATCTGACCCTGTTTATTTCAATCTTCATTGCTTCAACAAATATCAAGCATGATCAAAGAGTTTTCAGACCAATGAAGAATTCTCAAGAGTTACTAAAACACAGTCACTAAGACACAGAAACTCTCACAGATGACCGGTGCATTTCCAGGGGGGGGGGGTGCTTAAGGGGACAGGTATCCCCTGTAAATTGTGGGAAAAAATTAAAAATTAAAAAAAGGGCAATGAAAAATAGAGGGACGGAATGGTGGCCCCCTCCCTACCCACTGTTCAAGAGTAATCTTGGCTATGTAACTTGATAAATATCAATCTGGGATGTAACCTAAAGTCAGTCCGTCATGATTGACATGACTTCCGGTTGCGAGCCAAACTGTCCGCAGCCATTTTGATTGCGAAGATTGCCGAACAGAAAATCACATATTGTTTTACCTGGAATAGCGAATGAGCAAGAATTATTTTGCTAGCTCACAGTTCGGCAGTCGCAAATGTATGCGTTCCGAAGCCAAAGAGGGGAGGAATCAAGTTACACGCAACGACAACAAGGATCGAATAGTCGTACGAAGTGTTGCGAGTTTCTGAACTTGGCAAGGTGTGTAAGCAAGGAAATTTTCATATCGTTGTTGCCAATACGCAACACGCCGTCCGTGTGCGCTCACAACCGGAAGTTATGTCGATCATGACGGACTTACTTTAATAGATATCAATCTTGGATGTAACTTGAGATCTCTCTCAATTTATAAACCAACCGTTGAAAAATTGTGATACCTACAGAATGACTAGAACTCAAGACTACCAAACTTTATATGATGCCCATTCAAAGCAATAATAATATGATATAACATAAGGGGCCTGTAACGTAAAAGATGCAATTAAACTTACAATAAATATTTATCGCAAGTCTATGGCAAAACGTGTACCAAAGAGATACAATTAATTGCAAGATTAATCGTAGCTCTTTTATGCTACAGGCCCCATAAGTGGCAATTGCATAAACATAGTACCAGTGTTGTGAATCATAAAGCTGTCCGAAGATCTATGCACGATTCTACGATAGACTGGTGATCCTTTCTTCGGTGCGATTCAGTGGCAGGAGTTTTCATTGAGTGCAATAAAAGATCACCAGTCGATCATAGAGTCGTATGTAGATCTATGCACAGCTTTATGAAATACAACCCAGATTATAATAGTATCACCCTTTGATATTAGAAGTACAAATTATGTTCACAATATTTATTAGTGTCATTTCAATGTTCGAGGATTTGAAAACGTTTGAGTCCATGTTATAATGGTCACATGTGTATAATGGACACCTAAACTGTTTTCTTTTATGCTAAAAGAAATCAAAATTTAGTTCTCTTAATGGGTGTCAATTTTCAAGTAATAGCATCAAGCATTTTAAGAAAGGTTCTTGAGTTTTTGCATGGATTGTTCTCTTGTTGAGAAGGGGAAGTTGTGAAAATGCAGAACAAGTTTTGAACCCAGATTGATAGAATCTGCTTTTTGTAAACCCATTTAATGGATTGTTGATATTGTTTGATATGACGTTATATTCGCAATGATCAAGTTGCTATCATATTGTTTGTGGAATATGGTTGGGATAAATAATCGCCAAAGTCTGTTTAAAATCATGTTGTGTTTTTGCTAAATTGGTTTTTGTGCAGCTTTTGTCCACCTAACAGATTTACCTGTAATAACCATGGACTGCCTTGTGCCTAAATATGCCGGCTTACTAATAGATTCAAATTTATGCACGCTTCTTGCTGGTGAATTTAGTTATTCCTAAACCTCATTAGCCACAAGTGGACTACAATACTTGGAATCCAGTTTGCATACGTTAATTGTTGCTATGTCGAGCAAGCCTTGGGCAAGCTTTGCGGTTTTCAAGAACATCGTTTGTGGTCAGAGTATGCATAAACTTTGCATCTGTTAGTAAATCCTGCCTATTGTGCTTTTTTATCATGTTGTATGTGGATGTCTTCGCTGGGCAGTATTATTATTTTTTTTTTTTAGTTCATTGTGTGATTTTTGTTGAACAACGTGCTTGGCCTTATTTTGTTATATTTGTATGAAGCTGCGTTTCAAAAGCAATAACTTCTGAAGAATTCTTGTTTGTTTTAGAAATGACTTGGCACATGCTTGCAATAATGATCTTTATCCGAGCAATTTTATAGATCATGCATGTGTGGAGTCTACGGCTCCTCATGAAATAGCTTGTCGTTGTTTAAACTGATAGATTAGTTTTGGGAGAGATGGCGCTTCAGATATTTAACTACTTTGTGAGCTGGAGTAAAAGTATTACCATAATGCATTTTTTCAATAGCGAATTACAGCATGTTCATACTTTGTTTGAATAAAATTGATCAAGAAATGGCTTAAATATCGCAAAATAAAAAAAATGATGCTGCGGTCGCCCTCCCTAGCACAACATGCTTCACATACAAAATGAATGCGAACTCACACATCGCAGACAATACCCTCGATCGCTCCAGCCATTCCGGGCCGACGCTCCCCCGTGTGAAAGCACACCATAGGAATAATGGCTGATTGACATGTTCGACGTAAAATACCCCAGAATACGTGCAACAATCTTTTCCTAATTTAGTACACAGTTATATTTAGGCATGTAAAGCAACTTGTGAATACATCAGCTCGTTTCACATCATTTTCTGCATCCAGACTATTACAAATCTACACCTTTAAATAGAAATATAATCAGGTATTGAGCTTAAATTGTTAATGAAATGAAGTTACATAAATGAATTGAGAAATGAAAATGGTATCTAACAAACTTAAAGATTGCATCTAAGACCCATCTATTCATTTCATTTTCTATTTATTTTTCACTTTCAAATTGGAGTATACAATTATAAAAATCATAAGTTTTTCCATAAAATTTGTTGATACATCTTTCAATTTGTTTTTTTGTTCTTACCCCCATTATTTACAGTGTTATTTCAGTGTAAAGGTAACATTTAAATTGGATTCCCATAATTGTTTTGAAAATATTTGTTTGGCTAAGTTCCGGATGCATAATTGCAAGTATTATTTTTTTTTCCGTTTCTTGAATTCTTATAATATTTCCTTGACTAAAAGTTACAGTTTGTGCACATGTAATGTACATTTATCTTCTTTGTTTAATGCGCAATATACAGATGTGAATCCCCATATATTATATTCGTTATTATAGATATTCAATATTTGTACGATCATTGTAGACTGTTGCCAATCTGCAATCAGAGATTTCTTTATATTTACCAACGATAAGCAATTTGTTGCCAATTTGATAAACTGCAAATATTTATATACTATACGTTCTATATCCTTTTATGTCAACTTCTGTATGATTGTATAATTACATGATGATTTGTATGTGTAAGGGAGCAAGTGCGATGCTTTAGGCCCCCCCCCCCACAAAAAAATAATAATAATAGATAAATAAATGATAATAATAATAATAATAATAAATGAATAAATAAATGAATTAGAATAATGATTTAGGGGTTATCTTTTCAAATTTTTGTAAGAACCCTGCACCAAATGCATTTGTGGTCACCATACATTTTCATTTTCCTTACATAATATTTCTGTTGCTTCATCCTTAAATGAATTCGTCTCAAGTATGTGAGTTTCAACAGATTGAATTATGTGAGATACTTGTAAAGATGATTTGTTTCTTCTCTATTCTTTTCCTCTTATTTTTGTCAATTTTCGCATTTTATTGAATTATGTGAAATACTTGCAAAGACCAACTCACACCTTGTTTTTTTTCTCAGCTTTTCGGTAAAAGCACTGCCAATCAGTGTTTATCCATGTTGGGATAAGGCAAGAATTATTTAATTATTCATCCATTCAACACAAAAACCATTTAATTGATATTTACGCAGTACCTGCTGCTATAACCCGAATCGAGCCCGCTGCTTTCATCGGCTCTCGGTGGTCTAGTGGTAAGACACCTGTCTAGTCATCAGGAGATTGTTGGTTCAATTCCTACCCGAGAATGCCTGAGATTTTTTCTCAGCTTCTCGGTAAAGCACTGTCAATCAGTGTTTATCCATGTTGGGATAAGACAAGAATTATTTAATTATCACACCTTTGTGTTTTTAGCCTGCGTTGGCCCAGTGTTTTTGACAATTTGAAATGCCCCCTGAATGCACAAAGATGCAGGTCATATGGTGGACTGACGTTCAACGTAAGCTCCTTGAGCACGAACCAAATGTCTTTCCACCGTCTTATCAGTGTATACCGTGCAGTCAGGAAACGTTTTAATGATCAAAAACTCTGCGATGGTCCAGGCTGAAAATGCAAAGGTGTTACTCGGCGATGTTTTTGTTTGCTCTCTGTTTCTTTCCGCTTGTTTTGGTCAACTTTCACATTTTATATTTAGCTTGATAGTACTGCTGCTTTATGTACAATGTATGATCACGGTTTGAGTATTGACAAAAGGCATTATTTTATAGAAAATTATGAATATGAATTTACGATTTATCATTGTGATCCCTGTTACAATTGGAAGTGCAATAGTTTATAGAACAACTCTTATGAAAGTGTTATAAAATGTTAAGTCAGAATTGTATGATTATTTGATGCCAATTGTATGCTTTTCTTCAGTAAGTTGACGAAATTTGAAAAATTAGATTTGTATTTTCTGTTGTGACATATGAATTTTACAGTAATATTTTGAAAGTACTGTATAAGCCAATATTTTAGCATACAGATACATGTATTTTCGCAATTTTGGACCAGTTTAATGCATTGATGTGTTGTTATTTTCACGGTTTTGACAGTCTGTATACACAACTGAATGTGAATCATAGAGAGTGGTGATTTTTGCGAGGCCAAAACAGCAAAATTAGCGAAAATAAAACCGCCGCAAAAATTTCAGCTTATACAATAGTTGGTGTCTTGTTGATTTAAGGACCTGTGTCATTAAATATGTCAAAGAAGAAAGAAATTGGTTGAGCTATTTCATTATTGCATTTTTCTTTGGTGCAAAAAAATGCCCCAAGTCTTCCTAAAGCATGCCACATTAATTCACTAATTGTGCATTGATTTAATTTTATTTTTGAATTATTATTATATATTATATGACTTATTGCTGCAAATGATCATTTATTCTTGTCAGGTTCGTGAAATGATATTTATTAGTTTCATGAATGGATTGTAAGGATTATTTTTGCGGATCTAAATTTCACGATCAGCAATATTCCCGCGAAAAGCTCAAACATTAACCACTATACAGTAAATACATGTAAGGTCATATAGTCAGTACTTTTGGAGTCCGACATGCTTAGATTTGAAAAGAAATTAACCATTGAAACAAGGTTGTTTACACTAATATTTCCTCATTTACAGGATATGCCTCCAGGGCGATGTTTCACCAAGTTACGAAAGACTTGAAGAACGACTTTACGCACGGCTGGAACCATTTCTCGTGCTGATCTGAACAAGAATGCTACACGTATTGCACTTGTTAACGTTCTCCAGTCTTTCTTAAAGTCGTGGGTAACTTTATGAATGATTTGGTGAAACACCGCCCAGATTTGATATTTTCATATTGGGTGAGAATGACAGAATGATAGCATTATATCTAATCTGTGTGTGAATTGATGGAATAGTACATGACTGTATTTTCATCAGAGGAATGAAATTGGTCTTTAATCCTTTAAACAATAATGATGTGTGTTTAATTTAGGGACTTTTATAGATGTAGTCATCGACTTCACAAGCCAACTGAAAACTTTCTAAAATGTTTCATTGAGTCAAAGAAAATTAGAGCTAGAGACAAAATACACTGGTAAATGGTACTGCAGTGAAGTATGTCTTCATGCTATAGCTTTTAATAATTAGATAGATATTATTAATATTGGTTTTGGGCAAGAGACGTGCAAAGTTTAGGCAAGTTTGTGAAATAATCATGTGTTGAAATTTACACATTTTCGGCTATATATTAAATAATTTCCTGTATCTTGCATTGGCTTCTTACAACTGCATGAGTACATGTTTGTAATTTTTTGAGGAGAAAAAACACCTACCCTGAAATTCTTTGTAACAAGCCGTCCCCCAAATCACTGACTTTTTGTATGAACATTTTGTATTTGGTAAAAGATACAACGTTAGATTAGTTAATGATATTTTACATAGTGGATGTGAATATACATGTACAAAGTGCATTCTGTGCCATCGTGATTGGACCCTGCACAAGTAATAATAGTTTCCAGGGTATTTTCTTAATTTTTTTATATATTTTTTTGGTGGAGACAATGACTGTAATTCAAGTGCTTCTCTTTTGAATGCAAGCATCTGTTATTGGTTCCATTTGTATAACATAGTTCATGATAATTTGTGGAGAAAAACAAATAATTTGTGGAGAAGAAACCTCAAAATGCTCCAAACTGATTTGTTTCCCTTCTGCATTGGAAGAATATTTAATGGGTAATTTCATTAAACCAAAGGAATGTTTTGATCAATAATTTCTGTTTCTCAAATACGAATATACAGTCAACTCTACCAAAGTTGAACCCATCTATAAAGTTGAATGATTGCCCAAGTCTGAGTAAATTGTAGAAGTGAATGATGCAAAACTTGCAGTATAAAAAACCTCATCTGTAAATTGTTAGTAGTCCAAAGAGACTAGACATAGGAAAGAGTTACCTGTTTATTTAATTTTGAGCTGCCCCCCCCCAAAAAAAAAAAGATATATATATATATCAATTGTCATCTTTGTTTAATGATTAAAACTATCTACAACTGAAAGTAAATTCAATGCTACTACTTCCCTGCATTGTTGTACAGTATCTGATTTTTGAACGAGGCCTGTACCACTTTATTTTATTTTTTTTTTGGGGGGGGGGGTGTATGGTTGTTTTTTTAATTTTAACTGGGCTACTCTATCAAGGAGCAGTAGGATGTGTGTTATACCATTGTTGGCTATAAGAGACAAAATGAATAATTTTCTTTATCATTACAGAGATACCAGCCGTCCCAGAGTATGCACGAGAATAGAAATCAAAATGTGATAGATCGAACAGCTGAACCAAATATTTTATCAGAGAAAGCAAGCATGATATTAAACCCATGTTCTTTCACTCCTGAGAAAATATTTGGCTTGTCTGTTGATTCACATTTCAATTTATAACACGCATATTCCATAACGTTTGGCATCTCTGTTATGGAATGTGTGATAATCTATATCTATATCTTTATATCTCCAAATGTATTGCCATCTACATGAATGTTGAAATTTTGTTATATATCTTTGTAATTATTATTATACTATTCTACATTTTGTTCAGTACTGTTGTTGATGACTATGTGAAATTGGATGTAAATTAGAAAGATGATGGATATTATAAAACTTTATGTACCAAAAGCATAATTTGTGTCAATGTTTGTTTTTCTCGTTTTTACATGTACGGTTGTGCCTCAACTTGCAGAGATAGTCGAGTGAGCAAAGATTAAGAAGGGAAAGAAAGGACAGAGAGAGAGGGGGGGGAAGAGAGAGAGAGAG
>BQKZ01000689.1:109751-112251 GCA_036244855.1 Temnopleurus reevesii
TCTTTTTTTTTTCCTGTTCCCCCCTTGGATTCCCCCCCCCCCCCCCCCCTCTCTCTCTCCTTTCCTGTATCTCTACTTTTCTATCGCCCCCTCTCTCCTTTTCTGCCTCACTCTCCCTCCTTTCCCGTCTCTCTAGCTCTCTCCCTTCCTTTCTGTCACCCCTCTCTCTTCTTCCCTGACTCTCTCCCTTCTTTCTTATCTATCTGTCTCTCTCTCTATCCCTCTTTTTCTGTCTCTCTCCCTCATTTTATGTCTCTCTCTCCCTCCTTTCACGTCTCTCTGTATCTCTCCATCCTTTTTCTGTCTCTCTCTCGCTTCCTTCTTCCCTGTTTCTGTCTCCTCCACATTTTCTGTCTCACTCCCTCTTCTCTCCACCCCCTTTTCTGTCTCTATCTCTCCCTCCTTTCCTGTCTTTCTCTCTTCTTTCCTGACTCTATCTCCCTTGTTTTCTGTCTCTGTCTCTCTCTCTACCACCATTCACTCATCCCTTCTAGCTTTTCTCACCCTCCATTCATATCTACCTTTATCCCTTTCTTCTCTCCCTCACCCCTTTCTCCTCCCTTGCCCCTCTCCCATAGAGCCCTCCCCCTTCATCCTCATTTGTTCCCTTTTCCTGCTTATTTAAGATATTACTAAGATGACACTTACTAAGGACTTGCACTTCACAGGAAATGTGAGAACAAAATAAGCAAAGACCCATTGGAAAATTATGTGTTTTAGTATCAAATGTTCTGATAATTTCTTTCCAAAAAGGTACAATTTACATGACGATAACACAGTATACCAAAGGATAACTACCATAATGGTAGTTCCATAATATTTACCCAATACAAATGGGTATATACAAATGGGTAGGTCCTTTTCAGGACCACTCAGATTTCCAAGAAAGATAACTTGTTGTACCGTGAAGCATTATTCTAATCATTCTTCCACGAGTGAAACCTTCAAACAATATACAAATATATTCATACTTGTGTTTAATAGGCAAGGCATGGAAATTTAGCTCTTTATCTTGAAATCTCGAAATATCAGGGCCCAAAATATAAACACATGAAGACCAGGAATCTTATCTTGTTATCACAAGACCTCAATATAATATATAGTGTAAGAGGGATAACAATAACATACAAAAGCCTTATAATATCTGTATCTGTTGGACAAAAACAGCCTGTTCCAAAGATTATTTTGTAAGCAATCTTTGATGATCTTGTTGTATGTAAAGAACATTTGCAAATTAAATAGCTTATGCATTGGATGCAATAAGTAAATTATCTGTTCATTAATTTCAAATTCCATTTTCATTATCTCATAATGTTGTTAACATGTTAATTAATATACAAGTAATTAGGAAATGGGGAATGTCCACATACAAAAGTCATGTTTACATAACACTGAGGTATAGGGTAATTGACAAAAAATGTGAAGTCATGTAAAATTCAATTCAATCTTACAAATATATATAGTAAATTATATCAAATTACACAAATAATTGACACCATGTTACACAAATAAACTTATAGAAGACATAACCCATATACACATGCATAAATGAAGAAGATAAGAAACACAGAAAGGCCTATATCTGAATGTAACATCAATACCCTTAGTCTGGGTTCACACTCAGAGGAACTGAGACCTTAAAAGTTTCAGAAACGTTTATAGTTCTAAGGAAGCATAAACATGCTGTGAACCCACGCTTAAGATCAATTCAAATTAAAATGTCAGAAAATATAACATTCTACCTTTTAAGACATTCAGTCAAAGTATACTGACATTTTGGAAACCAAGGGGAAGCAAAAAAAAAATGTTGAGCAAAGCATGTTCCAAATCTCTTTTAATCTGCCCGAGAATAGCTATAGAAATTTTTTTTAACCGGCACTCTTTAAAAGAAGATACAACTACTTTGTGAGCTAAAGTATCTGGGATGGTTTTATTTTTTGTGATTTTCATGGTCTTGGCCTCATCCACTCTGAATTATGAACATTCATATGTGTACACAGTACACAGTTAAAAAAAAAANAGAGAATTAGTTAGCCAGATTAGAAACCTGCAATAACACATTGAAATCCCATCTGGAAAACTTTACATTTCTACAATATTATCAAAACATGCCAAAAGCTTGAATTTCTGTGTGACCTAATTTTCTTTATCAGTGCCATAAATAATGCAATTTAGACATGATTGTTTTGGTTTTATGAGACACCTGACCTCTAGGTGACCTCATGCCCCAGACATGCCCCACACTTTTGACATAAACAAATCAAGACATGATATAGCACAGGCTCTGTGTGTAAGTATTTTTGTAAATTTCATAGACAGTATATTGTGGCAGGTATAAAAGCTTGTACAAAAGTTGAAATGTGAGCAGAACCATTTTGGGATAATCTTGGTGAACATCTCCAGAGCAGAACAGATTTTAATCCCAGAAAATGGACTGGTGGCTGAAAACTTCTGGAGGAGTGCCTTGCTCAAGTCAGCTGGGCCTCCAGTTAAACTATCT
>BQKZ01000689.1:114751-120318 GCA_036244855.1 Temnopleurus reevesii
AACTGTTTCCTGTGTCCTTAAATCAGTAGAATGAATTAAAATCAAAACATCTCCTAATGAATTGAAATTAACCTAAGACCTTGTTTCAAATTAGTGCAGAGTATGCATGAATGAAAATCTGCATTTTGCTTCCCAACTGGTTTGCAGTTGACTTGCATTGCTTGTAACTTTCTAGCAACACCCCTTTAGCCTTAATTTTGGATAATGGGATGGCTCAACAATTTACATGTTGTAATCACCAACCTCTCTGTGTAGCCTTGACTCCAGCCTGATAGTGTGCGTGACTTGGGTCACTCAGCCAGCTCTCTCCACCATGGTATAAAAAGGCACTGGTGGAATAAATTAGAAAAGAAGAGAGAGAACATTAAACTTTGTGAAAAAGTACATGAAGGTAAATGAAAATGATTGTGGTGCTGATTGAGTAGAAATATGCAATGTTATTTCCATCTGCTTGTGTGATCTGCTCCATTTTCATTGTTATAGTGGATCATCAGCATTACCTCTTTATATTCAACTCTGTTTCTTCCATCGCTAATCATGATCACTTTACATTATTATCATCAATATCTCCATCATCATCGTCGTCATTGTCGTTGGCGTCGTTGTCATCATTATCATCATCTGATTATCATTATCATTATCCTCCTCATCATCATCATCATCATTACCACCACCATCTCACACCTTCACTCAATTTACAATCTCCACTGAACTTACTTCATGTTGTTAGGTGACCCGGTATCTGCATGAACTTTTTTGAGATGAGCGACAACTAACTTGGCGACTTCATCCGGCGTTTGGTTGGGCACGATTCGGATGGAGAACTTTCCTGTAACCTTACGAGGGATAACGGTCTTGGCTCCACCCTCATCAAACGCTCCCTGGATGCCTTTAGTAAGAGTAGAAATCCAAATTTAGTCAACTTTGACAAAGTCGAATCTGCTGGGTCTTTCAAATCAATTGAAAGTTAAAGTTTAAAATTTAGTCATTGAATTTCAATGAAATAAAAATCAACTATATCGGAAAGAAAAAATATCAAACCAAGAAATATCAATAAAAATATCAATATTTTGTTCATAGAAAGAAGGATACTATTAGTTACATCCTGCTTGTTCCCGTATTACGTAAGAACAAGCAAGGTGCAATGATTTTATCTCATAAGGTGCAACATGGTACTGATGTGCGCTTGTATGTGCGTAGCCAATTGTTACATGCACTTTTAAATACGCACGTTTTCAAGTGATATGGTACCATATCACTTGGTTAGAATCACAAGTTGACCAATGAGATTGAAGAATGAGACCACACCAAGTGATAAAATTCTATACATACATGTACTGACCGGTATGTATACAAATATCAAACATCATCGTATTAAGGAAATTATACAAGCAAGGCAAAAGAAATCTGTCAACGACTTTGACAACAATTCAAATATCAAAAGAGAAGAGGGTTGATCCTTGATAAAAACCTTTAAGTCAGGTGATGAATATCAATGCTACCGAGAGTGATTTGTATCATTAATTTAGTTAACATTTAATTAACTTTACCTGAGTCAACCTCAATGAAGTTAACCTTTATTCATCTTCGCACAGAAAAGCCTTAACTGTCCACATAGATTTGAACTGGTCAATTCCCTGACTTTGTGATTTGTGGAAAAATAAACATGAACTTGAACCAATAAATCTCCATATAAAGGAGAATTCAAGAGTCCTGAAAAAAAAGTTGCCATATTAGGCACGGTAAAACTATCGAGTACATGTATGTTGAAATTAAATAGGGTCACATGAATTTTCAAAACTATTATTATAGTTAAATGTTCTTTATGTTCTATATAAATTGCATATATTATTATTATTATCATTACCATGGATGGATACTGATGGAAAGCGCCATCTATGTTGAAGAATCTTCTCTTTGCTGTCATGAAGAAGCTTGTTTGCACCAATGTCATTACGATATTCCTCCTGAAAAAAAGAATTTCAAACAAATAGATGACATTTTGATATAGTGAAATTTTATGAACATAGCTTTGTCATTAAATAAGGATGTAAAGCGCCATCTATGTTGAAGGATATACTCTTTGCTGTCATGAAGAAGTTTGTTTGCATCAATGTCATTAAAATACTCCTGTAAAAAAGCATGATTCAAAGGGATACACCACTTTTTGATATAATGAAAATTCTTGAATATATATATATCTGTCTTTAGATAAAGATGAAAAACACGCTCTATTTGAGAGGATTGTCTCTTTGCTGTCTTGAAAAAGTTTGTTCCCACTGATGTCATTACAATACTCCTCCTGTAGAACAGTTAAATATACAAGAATTGAAGGTCATAGCATTCACATTCATGAACATGTCTTTCATTAAAGGGGAATTACACCCAGACAATACCTTACGGCCAGTAAATGAAGATGAACAAACTGTGAATATTTGAGCAAAATTGGATAATCCGTTCAAAAGTTATGAATTTTCAAAGTTATCTTTTCCACCTGTGCTGGGCACCCTTAACCCTAAAAGGCCCGGGGGGGGGGGCGGATTCCGCCCCCCCCTCAACATTTTTTCAAATATCTCCCACACGCGCCAAAAATTTTTCGCGACGCGTCATGACTTTTTTCTTTCAAGTATCGCGCAACTTTTGAGACCAAATTCGCCGCGCCCGCGCATACCGTTTTCGTGCCACGCCCATTTGAAAAAAATTCGTCAACCCCAAAATTCCTCAAAAACGTGATTTTGTGTACAAAGTCAATGCAAATTGTGTTTTCACTCAAATATCATAAAAACTTGAATATTTTTACTTTTAATGGCTCAAATTAATTTATTTTTGCAGCATTTTGCCTCAAATAATGTCTGCAACAAATATCAGTAAAAAAAACAACAAAAACAAAAGGTAAAAAAACAAAGAAATACATAAGAAATTCGTAAAACAATGAAATACATAAGAAATTTATTTCGATAATGAATTTTTTTTTTAACAAATTTGTAGAGAATGCTAAAAGGAATATTTTCAAAAAGAAATCAGCTCAATTGGAGATTTAATTAGTGATTAAGAGCCCAAAACTTATTTTATGCATAAATTAGCATATTTAATTATTTCAACAATTTTTTTGAAAAAGTAACCATACATTTCGGTAGAGTACGCCGCAAGCATCATACGTGCCAATTTTCGTCGCGATCGCGCGTTCTACGGCCGAGATCTGAGGGGGGGGCGGAATCCGCCCCCCCTCGGCTGTGAGATGGATCCAAATAACCCGGCTCTATTAGGGTTAAATTGGCAACGTATAGCTAATTAGCATAATATGTGATGTCATACATGGAGAACTCCTCATTCACTTTGTATATAATTTTTTTGAAATTGGATCAATATCATATTCTAAATGAGGAATCACCACCGTTCTTTCTGGAATGCTTGCATAATTGTTGTGGCTATAATATATTTAACCGAAAAAATTCCGTCTACTTTTCTGGAAAAAGAGGAAAATGTGAAATTTTGTGTACAAAGTGAATGGAGAGTTCTCCATGCTGGCAGCCATTTTGTGCCTGTACGTTTGCCAATTTAAGGAGCCCATGAGGGGTGTAAATCAAAACTTTAAAAATTCATAACTTTTGAATGGATTATCCGATTTTGCTCAAATTTTCATAGTTTGTTCATCTTATTTTTCTTCATTTAATGATATAAATTTAATGTCTGAGTGTTGCTCCCCTTTAAACTTATAATCGGTCAAAAAATTGGGAGAAGCTTCAGCTGCCGACCAATGCGTGACATTGTGCACCAGAGTGATATTGTTGTTTCAATACGCTCCTACATTACAATGACAACAAAGAACAATTCCAAATGCCATTTCAGAAAGATCTTTTATCCTACCATACGGAAAACAATTTCAATTGGACCAATTTAGAAAAGTAATAATGATTGAATTCGTAGCAAAATAATTCCTGTCAAAAAAATAAAAAAATAAAAAAATAAATAAATAAATAATAATATTTCCTGTCTTGAATGGGTTAAAAAATATAAACCCACCATGGAGAATCGCCGGGTTGGTTATTCCATACTCATGCAGCTTGGTGCTTGTTAATCACATAGAAAACAGAATCGTGTTCATCAATCAAAAGTCCACAATTTCAGCCACATGATAACATTAAATTGAGCATGAGATGTAAAGATTTGTGGCTTGTGAAAAAGAAAAACTGTTTCGGGCAGCAGGCATTGGTAACTCTAGTGTAGAATCCCTATTTTTAAAAATAATTCATTGTACCATGCAGAAATCAATCGGGCCATAGATTGCGTCGAAAATCAACCTGTGCGTATCAATCAAAAGCCCAAAGTTGAAGACACACAATAACATTAAAATGTGCGTGAAATGTCTGATTGTGAGACTTGTGAAAGAGCAAGACTGCTTCTAAGAATTCATCGTACCATGCAGAAATCAATTGGGCCATAGAGGGCCTTCTCCTCATCTGTTAGTTCATTCACAGAGTCGTAGATTCCTGGAACGAGTATTCTTCCACTGTTATCTTGGAGACTGCCAAACAAGGTGATCAAGTCTCGCATGGCTTCGTGTCTGGAGATGGAAGGAAAAAAAATAACTAATCAAATATCTTATCACATAAGGAGAACAAATTCCTTTGATCTACCAACTTCTTAATCCTAACTAGGCCCTAGACCAATGTATTTTGGGAGTTCTCATAGCCCAGGGGGAGGGGGGCGCTCCACTACCCCCCTTCTGTTCTAGGCCGTGCATGTTTATAGAGTATCAAACTACAAATTCGCATCATCAGATTTTCAAAACATAACACTTTTTACTTTGAAATAGTTCATTATGCTAATTTATGCATAAAAATGCATTTTGTGCTTTAAATAACAAAATACTACTGATTGTAAGCAAATATTTGCTATAGATATTTTTGGTATCAACTCCACTAAAATAATTGCACTGACAAATTTAATTTCTTATGTTTTTAATGTTCTTTCAATTTCTTAATACGTATTTCATTGTACTGCACTTGACCCAGGTGAGGTAAATGTGAACAGAAGGAAGAAATTCCTTGGAATGTGAGGCTCTGTAGTGGCAGCCTGCTAAAGCCAGATAAGTAGCCGCAATTACTCTGAATTAGGTAAATCATAGTCCTCATAAAAATGTCATGGAAATTAAAAAACACTTGTTTTGCTGTCCTCTAATGCTTAACCCTAGGGAGGTAGTTTTAGGCTGTAAAGGTGCAATAGGGTGAATAGAAGTGAATCCCATGTCTAACTCACACTGATCCTCCAAAGACTCCTGAATGTAGATCTTTCTTGGCACACTCGACCTCGATGAAGAAATAGCAGATTCCCCTGTAAAAAAAATAGAGGGTATTATAAGAATCACAAAAATCATTTAAGAATCGACCCCAACTTTGTATAAATATAAACAGTAAGAGCTCAAAAAATGTCAACCGTTCCGGAATATGCATAAGGAAAAATTAGAACAGCGGTACCACAGTGAGAGAAAACTTGACAACAATAACCACATTCTCAGCCATTCTTTTGTGATGAAGGACTTGAATTCATATGAAAATACACCTCAT